>CM014083.1:27608778-27640034 GCA_004119915.2 Collichthys lucidus | reverse complement strand
GAGAGGTCGAGAGAGAGGAGAGGAGAGAGAGGAGAGAGGAGAGAGGAGAGAGAGGAGAGAGGAGAGAGAGAGAGAGAGAGGAGAGAGAGGAGAGAGAGAGAGAGAGAGAGGAGAGTGGTGAAGAGTGCGTGATACAATAAAAACAGACCTCTCAGACACATTTCTGAGTGCAAACACTTTGAGTAGAATGATTATCAGGGCAAACACGGACTCTAGTGACTCTAGAGGCCGTTTCTTACGCCATCTCATCTCATCTCAGTCCGACCGTCACATCCCAGAATCCATTGTAAAGGTCTGAAATAGCCCCTCACTGCTCTTTGTACAATGATTAAATCCACGATAACACAGGCCTCTTAAAATATATCAACAACTCAAATTATTCGGCTTCGATACATCCCAGGTGTCTCTGTGTGTCTGTGTGTGTGTGTGTGTGTGTGTGTGTGTGTGTGTGTGTGTGTGTGTGTGTGTTTGTGTGTGTCTGTGTGATGGACACAGTTTTCCAGCAGTAGAAGGCAGTGAGTCGTCATTTTTTGGAAAGTCTGACTCGGCCTAAAGAATCTTTTTTAGCTCGGTCCAATCGCACATCTGTGATGACGACCTATTCTTCTCCCAGAAAAACAAGAAGAGCATTGTTAAAGACGTGTGAAAATTCACAGATAAGGTGTGAAGATTCATACTGTTTTCATTAATAATGGAACGTGTACTTCCTTTTATTAATTAGGCGCCGCTGAAAAATGACCAGATGAAATGTAGGAAAGGATTTTCACAGGTTCTGTAGAAAGAAGAAAAAAAAGACGGAGCGTGTCGAGAGGCGTCTTTCAGCACGACTGAGTCACCTAACGCTATCTCTCTGCATCAGTATTAAAATATGTCTGTGTCCACATCCTGTGGTTTTCTAAAGGAGAGCACGCATTAAAGATTTATCACATTTACATTTAGTTATCCGGATGTAAAACTACTACACTAAACTATCATCTTAAATATATATGCTGTTATCTATTAATGAAAACTAAAAAAAAAAAAAGGACTGCACCCTCCGCTCTAGTATCTCCAAATAAGAATCGAGTGAGCACAATTTCAGGAGTTATAACATTATGCATGAAAATCATGAAAATTTAAAGTTTGGAGTTGTTTTGTCTATAACCTGTGTTTCACTGGGACGTATCGTTTGTATTCACGAGGCCCCATGAAGCTGCTGAATGCATTTCCTTCCTCATAAAACATTTGCAGAATCAATTTTATTTTTAAAATATGTCTAATCATGCATTGGTTAGATTCTTTTTGCCACGTTTGCTGCGGCCGACTGCTGCTGATCCGGTCAAGAGAGGAAACCCAGTGTCAGGAATGTGTACCGCATCGCCTGCATCTTTTATAAATGCGGTTCAATAATGCTACATATGTTGGCTAAATCTCTACAGGACACCTTTGGAAGGATATGGACGTGCGTGTATGTGAGTTTAAACATGAATACATCATGTGGGGCCTGGTATATATGATCTCAGATGTCTCGAAATATGTCGTACATGAACTAATTACATGCTGCAAAATAAATCCAATAAGGGAAAGCTAACAAAATATAAGAGAGGCATTATCTAGTCCCCTGAAAAAAGTCAGATTAGCTTCCTTTAAACTAAAATAAACAGACCTAACCCTCCCTGTGTGCTGCTGCATGCTACCCCACTAATCATTTTCATACAGTCCCTTAACATTCACAGTTTCTAAGGTTGATATCATTATATATAATTTGCTTTTTGAATAGTTTCTGTCATCAGAAATGTTGCTAAACTAATTAACTATTCTGGAGGTTAAGCAGTAATTATTATTTTTTCAGCTGCAGCTGACAGATACACGTGTGGTTTTTAAACGTGCAGCTGAAGTGTTTGGAAGATCAGAGCTCATTTTCATAGCTTGCTGATGTGTTGATGTAATTACCACCAGTTAGTGAATTAGCAACTGCCAAATTTTCTGCGGACTCCTTCACACTACCCCGATTTCCACACAGGCTCACCGTGAACTCTGACTACACCCGGCAGTGCTAATGTTTTGACGCTTCCAGAGAGCTGCTCCACCATCATCAGATTTCAAGATTTTTCTTTTTCCGCTCTGCCTTTGATGTGAACTCCCGAGTCTGCCTGAAGGGTGTTTTCATGTGGCGGCGGTCCCAGTGACTTCCAAACTGCTCCCAAAAACAAAAAAAGAAAGAAAGAAAACAAAACAAAAGCGGATGATGTGAATCACCGGGGAAAGATTGAGACTGTATTCCTAACATTTAAATGTGTCGTGGCAAATTATTTCACAGGACTGTGAGGCTACAGGTTGTTCCGCCAACTGGCAACACAACAAATGACTCAAAATCAGAAATGACGGCGTGAAGAAAAAGCTGATTGCTCACTGTTGCCGTTTGAAAGGAGAACTGATTATTCCCTGATTAGCCAGATCAGTGACAGGGGCTTTCTTTATCTTCTGACTTTCACCTGATAATTAGGGGTTAATAATTTAACACGCACTCCAAAAAAATAAATAAAAAAAAGAGCAAACCCCCTCCTCACACACGTCCATACTTAATCTGCAGGCTATTAGCTGATGAGAAAGAATTAGTGCTTGGTAAATTAGTTAATTAGATAATGGATGAACACACTTTGCTACATCCTGTATTCTGTGAAATCAGAGCGGCGGAGAAAGAAAGAGAGAGAGAGAGACACGCAGCGAACGATCAGATAACAGGTTAGAGGGAGAAGGACAAAAGATGGGAGAGAGATGGGGGAGCAGGAGGGGAGGAAGAGAGGCATCTGGTGACGTTAATGTTTGCCTCCGAGAGCTCTGGAGACAGAGTCTGGCTAAAACAAACACACACATGCACACACACACACACACACACACACAGTATCTTTCTTTTCTGAAAAACACTCATTAGAAGGTGGCTCATGCACTCATACACACTTGGCACATAGTTGCACAAGCCCACGTGCAACCGTGCAACAAGCCTGCACGCACACACTCGTCCACACCCACACACACACACACACGCGCACAAACACAAACGCACGCACGCAGCCCGATAAGAAAACAATGTTAGACAGGCAGTTTATCATAAGGGCAGGAAGAGACAGAGAAAGATTAGAGACCATCCCCGTATTCACAGAAACATTACACAAACACTGTGTGTGTGTGTGTGTGTGTGTGTGTGTGTGTGTGTGTGTGTGTGTGTGTGTGTGTGTGTGTGTGTGTGTGTGTTGTGTGTGTGTGATTGCACAATTTCCTGAAAATGACTCAGTCCAGGGAAAAAAAAGCTAATTTTGGTGGAATTAAGTTTAGATCAGTGACATGAACTTCGGGTCTTTTGCATGGGTGAATGTAAAGTACATACACTACAGTATATGCTGTGTGTGTGTGTGTGTGTGTGTGTGTGTGTGTGAGTGTGTGTGTGTGTGTGTGTGTGTGTGTGTGTGTGTGTGTGTGTGTGTGTGTGTGTGTGTGTGTGTGTGTGTGTGTGTGTGTGTGTGTGTCCAAATCTAATGACGTTATGTTTGTTAATATCTGTATCATATAATCCTCGTGCTTTAATCTCCTCCACTTATATCCCTGGTTATATACATTTTCGTCCGTGCGTGTGTGTGTGTGTGTGTGTGGGCCTGTTAATTTCCACGGTGAACGCCGTGTTTAAGGCTGTTTATATGTTAATGAGATCTGTCATCTAGAACATAATAGCTTCACTAATGTAATCACAGCCATTATCACGCTTATGATCTCTGTCTCAGACATTATCGCTGATGTCACATGCTTGTCAACGCCGCTGCCAAACCTCTGACAGCGTCCCCGTCACTTCTATAAAGCGCCGGGCCGCGCTCACGCCGTCGACGTTTCTTGTTACTTCCCTTTGGTGTTCGCAGTCAAGGAATTATGTGATTCAGGGAAATGTAATTGAAAAGACAGCCGTGTAATCCTCACACTTTAATCTCGCTCATTTACATGTGTGTACACGGCCACATGCGTACATACGTTTTTGTGCGTGTCCGGGACGTGGGAGTGTGACAGACAGGTACATAAATCTTAAAATATGCCGAGAAATAAAATGAATGAAATTCATAAACTGAGTCAAATCTGACCTTTGACTCTCCTGTTGATAGTTTATGAGTTCAGTGTCATTTTAGATACACGCACACCGTTAACACACAGCGTTAGTTCTGTTCCATTATCGTGGTATTGTAAGGCTTGATGAGTCTTTGCTTGTTAAATCCAGTGGGGTAGCACGTACTGTAGATGACTGACGTATCTCTCGCGGTGGCTGTTACAGAGTGGTTTTAAACTATCCAGTATAATCCAGTTTGATAGAAACCATGGATTCTTGTAGAATTAAGCTCTAAAAAGGTCCAGTGTGTAAGATTTACTGGCATTTAGCCGTGTGTGCCCGTGTTTCACCGTCTTCTTCCGAGCCTGAAAGAGAAACTATGGTGGCCATAAGGAAGTATGAATATGGTACTATCTAAGGCCAATGTTTAGTTTAGAAACATGGTATTTCAAGTACCCATAGTGTCTGTAGATAAAAAAGTCTTGTTCTAAGGTACTAAAATCATAATAATGATGATTTTCAGGTGAGTAGTTATGTATGTTATATTTGATTTCTGCCATAATCTCTGAAATAGAGCCCACATACTGTGTGACCTTTGACATTTTAGTGGCGACACACTGAACTCATTCACAGTCATTGTCTCTAGCCGCCTAGCAAATGTCCAATAGTCACTCCACCAACTTAAATATCTGACCAGCAAGTTCTCACCGGTAAGTTCACGGCTAACTTTGTGTTTGTAGCATCCGGTGCTGGCACTGAGCTTTCCTCTGAAACACAGCTGCTGCTGCTGCTGCTGCTGCTGCTGCTGCTGGAAATAGGTTTGATATGAGCCGCAAGACCGATTCAAAAGCAAATCAATCAGCAGAACGATGCTGAAGATTTGTCAACAACTTTCACATTGCATGCAGCCGTCTGAAATGAGTGTCACAAATGTTTTAATTTTTCTGTTTATCGAGCAGACGAGGGATAAACTCCAACATCTCGCTCAGCTGACTCTGTGGACGTCGGATGTTTTTCGCAAAAGTCTGCCCTAATTAGAATCAAACTAATTATAAAGCCTTATTATTATTAAATACTAATTGGTAGGTGTTGAGCACAAAATATCAGCCATTGATAAATATTGACTGCAAACTGTCCCTGGGTGTCATAAAATCTCCTATGAAACACCATTATGTGCTAATGCACTGCACAGCAGAACAAAGTACACCAAAGTAAAACCACTGACTGCTTTGTGGTGTTTTTATAGTACTCTGCTGAAGTGTCGTGAGCAAGCTAACTATCCTTTATGGCTCCCTCGCAGAGCCCAAACTACCTGTTGTACAATAGGCTGACAGCTACAGAAACACAAGAAATAATGAATGAGTAAAAGCCAATTATCCCCCGTCAGCCGCATAAATAAACTATCCTGCTGTTCGTACATGACCTCGTCTACTCTGCTGTAACACTCCGCCTGTCCTCCTTTTCCTTCAACCAATCTTTCTCTCTTTTTCATGATGTGTGTGTGTTTGTGTGTTTGTGTGTGTGTCTGGATGCTTTTGCCTGCCAGCATTAGCAAGCTGTACTGGACACACACACACACACACACACACACACACACACACACACACACACACACACACACACACACACACACACACACACACACACACACACACTAACACACACACACACACATTCACTACAGCTTGCCAGTTTGTATATATGCAAGATAGACGAAGGAGCAGCATGTGTGTGTGTGTGTGTGTGTGTGTGTGTGTGTGTGTGTGTGTGTGTGTGTGTGTGTGTGTGTGTGTGTGTGTGTGCGTGCGTGTGTGTATGTGTGTGTATGAAAAAGATAATACAATTTTTGGGACTCCAGCAGCAGTACCTCTTTTTCTATGTTGCTATGGTAACAAGCTCCGGACCAGAGAGTGAGAGCGCGAGAAAGATGGATAGAGAGACCCCCAAGGACACACACACACACACACACACACACACACACACACACACACACACACACACACACACCCGCGCTGCAAACACGCTGCCTCCACACACACCCCCCCTTTCTCTCTCTCTCTCTCTCCCTCTCTCTCTCTCTCTCTCCGTCTCAGACAAAGGCTTTTCCAGCCAATTATCCAGCCTCGGCACATGAAGGGTTAACAGCTGCTTGGTGTCTGTACCACAGAGATTTTACCTCGAGCCATTTGGTCTTGGCTGTAATCGCTGCACACACTATTCTGTAGCGTTACATTTATGCCAACTATGTGAAATAGCATTCTCTCATTGTGGCACGCTGCAATAACAGCGTCCCAGCAGTGTGACACAGCCTGACTAACCATGTACCAGCTGACCATCCTGTGGCGTCGATAACTCGTTTTACTTCATTTTGTAAATCTCCGGTGAGCCAGAATCAATAAATCACTGTGTGTTATAAATCGGGACATCTAAATAAACACACAGAACTGTATGAAAATAAAGCACTAGTCAATGTTTCTAATCTGTGCTTGCATGAGAGCAAATCAATAACGCGATAATCATACAAACTAATGTCGCCACGATAAGTCAGAATCAATAAACCTGTAGTTTATTATGATAGCTCCGAATCAATATATCGACAACTTTTGGCATCATTACACTAACTCATGTTTACGTGTCATAATATATCACCAAACTGTACTCAGTCACCGTTATTTGAAATTCAAGCAGCCTAGTTATTTGTTTTCATGTCGGCAGTGCAACATGCTGTACACTGACACGTCCTCACCTCTGTGTGGTGCATATTTACAGATCTGACACGTTCTGACCACCATCAGCTTTCATTTAGTGTCGCGTTTCTACCCAGTTTATGTTTGTAATTTTAATGTTGATACTGCTTTTTAAGCTCTCCGCCGACTCCTGTGGGAAATCCATCCGACTCGTTAGATGCACCAGCTCGTAGTCTGCGTGCTGTTCGGTCACGGACAGGTAGCAGATAGTCGGATTATTATTATCATTAGTTTTTTTGTTTTTTAAGCAAATCAATAAAGTGTGGACTGTAAAAAAACAAAGCAATGATTTCCACTGTTAATGGAAAGCTTGATTTGTATTTTCATCCCTGTAAGTATGAAGATGATATTGCATATTTAAATCCAATATAATATAAATATGAATTTAATATTGATAGGGCAAGCAGGACACAAACATAAAATGTTTTTTTTTTTCCCGTCTGCAGAGAGCACGGACCATTTCCAGGTGAGTAAAGAGGTTTGACTGCTTTGGGAAAAAGGAAGAGAGAGACTTTAGCAAGTGCTCTGTCATTTAGATCTGACAAATCAAACGGAGATTAAAACATCCATAAAGTGCATTTACTTTTCAAACACAAACCGCGTCGTCGTCTGTTGGATATCTGATGCAGACAGTCGTCGGGGATCTTTAAACGCTCGGGCTCACTGCAGGAGTATGTAAATCCTCAGTCAACCCTGAAAAGAGCAATCCGGTGGCACTAACTTCAGCTGTGACGAGCCTCTTTGAGAGACTACATCACAAAGAACGTGGCTCTGGAAACCCACTTTAGTGCACTTACAGGTAAGATGGGGAGGGGAGAGGCGTGGGTGATACAGGTATCACCCTGCTTATTCAATAGCAAAGCCCGGCTGCGGGTTTGTTGACTTTTCAAGCGCACTCAAAATGTGGTGCGGGTTTCTCCTGTGGGCCACAAGCTGCTTAGGCTGAATGTAAAACTCTCAGCTGATCCTGTGGATTCTGCCTTTTCCGAACGGCGGGGTCAGAGTCAATGGACACTCTACACACTGTATCACTATCAGATCTATCGCTACAGAAAAGCCCTGAGGGCTGTGTATTATCAGCGGCGCTGTTTACTTTGCATACAGATGACTTTCAGGAGTACAGACCCTGATATGTTCTCTCGGAAATGCTCTGATGACACTGTAATCCTGGACGCGTTTAAGAGGCTCCTGAGTGCCGCCGGTGCTTTCGCTTCATGGAGGAAAAGCAATCGCCCCCGTCTGAAAGCATCCAAAACAAAAGGAATGGTTATAGACTTCCCCCCGTAACCTAACACCCATATCAAATTTGAGTGCGGATAGCTGGGCCATTGAAGCAGGTGGATGAGTGTAGCACTATAACTGGCCATGAGCTACACTTCTGAGGACAATGATGAACAGATCCTCTTAAAGAGGCTCCTCTTAGAGGAAAAGCAGGTGTCTACATTTGCAAAAGTCTCCGCCAAGGGGCCTTTTACAGATGTTTTACTGCTGAATTAGTGTTGAGGTTTGACATGATAGCCTGGTTTTAATCACTGTCTGAGCCCCAAACAAGACTGTTGGTGGAAAAATGATCAGCCGAGATCTGCCCAAGCTCACAGCCATGCACAAAAAAAAAAGATTCTTCACAATGACTCAACAATGGAAACCACACTGAGAATAAAGTACTGACAAACTCAGGAAAAGAGTAAACAAGATCTTTGCCTTGGATGATCACGTAGTCATTGTGACTTGTCGGTCAACGACGCAGAGAATTTATAGTTTAATTTAATATTTCATCTTTTGGCCGCTCTCGTTACTCACTAGTATGTTTGTCATGTACAGTAATATATCTGTTATATCTCGATGATCCTTTGTCTCTGCGTCCAACAGACTCCTGCGATGACTTTCACTGCTCCCTCCATGAACGCACACAAGCAAAACACCGAGCATAAAGATGAGCTGTGAAATTTATAGAGCTCCGATAGAGAGATCTCATGATAAAGAACGCAATCTGTTTAATTGGTTACTACTACTACGGCTAAAAATAAGAGCATATGGCGGCGCTACCGTGTGTGCATAGCAATGTGAATGTGTGATAAAACTATATATATATATATATATATATATATATATATATATATATATATATATATATATATATATATATATATATATATATATATATATATATATATATATATATATACATGCAAAAGAGTTCTTTTGGAGTTTAGACTTTTCCCACGCGATGCAGGTTTAGAAGAAATTTTGATTTAGAAGAAACCTTAAAATGATTTTATTGACCAGAAGAAGAAGAAAAAAAGACTTTGAGTAACAGGAAGAAAAAAAAAAACATCCAAATATAATTAGCTTTGAAGATGTGAATGAACCGTGACGAGCCGAAGGTGAAAACAGCCCTGACTCAGATATGTGGTTCATCTCATCAAAACATTTAAATGACGAATCTCAGAGGACTAAACAGTCTGTCTTTCTTTTTCTTTCTTTCCTTGTCTGTCTTTCTAGCAGAGCAGCACCAGAGGGGGGGGGGGGGCCTGACAGGACAGCCGTTGTTTTCTAGGTCAGTTCTTCCTGCATGGCAGACCATCAAGGCCACCCACGTACCTGGTCGCCACACCAGGGATATGATGTTTTGAGAGGCCTCGTTCTTCAGCAGATTCAGACAGACAAGGACTTTGTGTTCTGTCAGTGTGAAAACGTCAGACGGGACCTGGAATCTGTTTTCAGTTGTTATCCTGTGCGCAGGCACAGGCTGGCTCACGGTGAGGTGGCGTTACACACCGACACAGGCAGCTTCAGGAGAAAAAAAAAACTCAGACTGAAAGATCAGGATGTCATTACACCGGGCAGACATTGTCCTGCTATTACAAGTTGGATATCGTCCAGTTAGTCTGATTCATCATCTCTAATGGAGGATCTTTAACGTAGGGGTTAGGGTTACCATGAAGCCGCAGACTTCAGCCATGTCTAGCCGAGTCGAAATAAACAAACTATTAAATGTTAACTGAACCTCACATTAGCTGGTAGGTGAATTTTTTGTTTTCTCCTGGTTCTAGCTTTATATGCAGCGGACAAACATTAAAGTTTTATCAGTCTATTTTTATTATATCAACTGTAACAGAATCAGGTTTATTTCCAAGGTTTTCACATACAAAGAATTTGCCTTGGTGTCTTTGGTGCATAACAAACATTAGATTCAACACAAGGAAGATGAAAATCAAGTACTAAAAGATCTAAATATATGTACAACATGTATTTCAAACAAAAAGAGCTGTACAGATAGATATTTAACACATGTAGCAGTCAAATCAAAGGTGTGCATTAATGTAACATGCTGGGTCTGGCGTGGAGGCTGAGAGTCGGTGTCAGAGGGGTGTGAGGTTTTGGTCCTGAAGGACTGCAGCCTCCTGCTAAGATATAAGTGATTCACCTAATTCATTGTGTTTCATAAAATATTCATGAATCGTTTCTGTCTATATTATGATTTTATTTCTATGATCCTAAATTCCAGGGGATGCACTTACTTAGTCTAAGTGCAGCTTAAGCAGTCGAGTCAATTTTTATCACAAATCAAAAATTCGCCTCCAAGGACTTATGTAATATGTCGAGCATATCGCTTCATCCTTAAGACTCTCAGAGTGCAAAAGGAAAACCTTCAGAACAAAGCTGCAATTACAGACGCAGTTAAATTGCTTTTAAAAACCTTAACATTGCCACAAACTGTTACGCATCTGCACACCAGAGATTACGAGTGTAAATATCACTCACACCACAGCTACTCGACAAGCCGGTCAACGAGTGAGCGGGCAAGTTGCAAGTATCCCACACATCTCAGAGAGGCTACGAGGCAGCGGCGGATCTGGCAGCTGCTAAACAACAACCCCGGCCTTTTCAAGGAACCAGCCACGGGTCGCGGGTTTCTCTCAGCGCCGGAGTAAAAGTGGAACCAGAGAAGACAAAGCAGGACCGATGGCCGTTTCGTCGAAACTGGAGCATTCACAGATCACAGAATAAAAATCCACACATCGCAGATGGAGCGCCAGTTATGCAATACGACGTCGTCTGCGTAAATATATAGGAGTTCAAAAGTGCAACGTATGCGTCACGCCGTCTGAAAAAGGCGGTCTTGACTTTTTAGGGCTCGCTGACAACTTCTTAAAATTCAAAGATGATAAGAAAAGAAAGTCTTCAGAAAGTAATTACAGCTGGTCCGCCGCCGCACAGCGCTGTGTAACGTTATAGAGATCTCCTTTTAGCCTCTGGAAATAGGAAAGTGGAACGTTATCTCCGACTAAAATAACTAAAGCGTGATATTATAAAATAAATGAGGAAAAAATATTACAAATCCCTGTGAAGCCAAAAGACAGACAAAGTCTGAAGGATTTACTCTGATAACATGGTGATTATACCGAGAGAACAAGAGCGATAGAAGAAGGAAACCTGAGAAAAAGAATAAGACGTAGAAATTAAGAGAATAAAGAGAGACAAAGAGCGGAGGAGAAAGGACGGAGTTAACAGCACACAGAGAGCCGGTGGGAATTGTGTTTATGTGAGAACTTGTGGGAGGTGGTATGTATGTATGTTGGGCTTTGTGTGTTGTTATTTACAGTAGCATTAACAATTTGACCTGGTTTCTTTCTTTCTTTCTTTTGAGGTTGAAGCCCCGCAGGGTCTGAGACGCTATTGTTTTTTAGCTCAGGTTTTTTTATCCTTATTATTCTCCTCCAGCTGGTTTCTAATTTACCCCTGAGAGCCCGGATACCTCCATATAACTACATATCTAATGATAATACTTCAAACTAATGTTGCTCCTATTTGTCTAATGGTGGCATATATGACCAATCTATCGGGCTGTGACCTTTTGAAATGAAACAAAGTCTACCTGACGACATGCACGGCACAGGTTGTAGCTCGGGTGTGGGCACGAGGAAGATTCAGTTCCTCCCTTTGTAACTTCTATGTAATATTTAAGTATTTAATAAGTCTGGAAAGTATTACAACATAGACTGACACTTAAAAATGAGCATAATAAATCTCCTTATCCCCCCCTTAGATGTATCTTGCTATTGTCTTTACTACAATTATACTACAATGACAACTGAGGCCCGTAGGTCAAGTACTATTAGACAAGATCAAACACGTCTCTGAAGATATTAAAGACATATGATCTATAATTATTTCAAGAGCAGGAAGGAAACATGCAAAAGCATCAAGACGTCTCTCCTCCAGCCATCTATTGAATAACTGCAACTTACATGAGAGGGACGTCAAAAAAAAAAGATGATTTGAAAGACAAACAAAGAAACGCCGGCGAATAGATGTGGGAGTCTGGACAGGAGTAAACACAAACAGAATGTGTGTGTGTGTGTGTGTGTGTGTGTGTGTGTGTGTGTGTGTGTGTGTGTGTGTGTGTGTGTGTGTGTGTGTGTGTGTGTGTGTGTGTGTGTGTGTGTTCAAGGATGAAGCAATCGAACCTCCGTTGAATACAAGCCTTCAGTGGATGTACAAGTATTGACACAAAGCCAACTCTCTGTCTAGTTTCAGTCTGGTTGCGTGTCCTCAAACTGCCCAAAACGCATCAGCTCAAAAACGTGCAGGAATCATACCGATTAATTAGTTCGGCTTCAGTCGACTTCATCCGTCAACTTAATGAAACTGAAACACGGCAGACGATCAGATACACAAAACAACACCTCAGGATCAATATGCATTTAGACAGTCTGCGAGTGGTTACAGATGCGCATGCCCCGGACACACATAATGCAAATGCACACACACACACACACTTAGTGTATTGATTGAGCTCCCGTTAGCCATTTTCTCCACTAGGCAGAGTGAAGGCTTACAGCTTACAGTCAAACCACGGCCATCTATCCACAGGTTAATGAGGCTCAACTAAGGTTTTTTTTTTACTGTGTTAGCAGTAGTGTAGTCCTGATTACACACAATATTAACATATGACTCTTTGTCTAGGACCGTAGAATAACATGTACTGTATCGAAGGATGGTCAGTGCTTATGGAAAAACTAAGAATATAGTTTCTTTACAATAGCTGTAAAACAAAATTCAGTATCTTTTAAGCTACTGTATTGTTTTTAGTAAGATAATTATGTTCTGGGTTTGTCAGATTGAAAGAAGAACGTGTTATTAACCACCCGGCCAAATTTGAATGTTTAAAGATATCGACAAGTTTATGAAATTACGCGTCAAAATCAGGTAAAAAATGAGCAGCTCGGCTCCAGGACTGTGGGGGCGTGTCCCCCGAAGCCACGCCCCCCATGGGAGCGGTCAAGCAGCCGACTTGAAGCGACTGAAACGTGCCAAATGAGTTCAGAAAATGACGTGACTAACTTTGAAACTCTGAGCTGAGATGAATTCATCTCTATCTGCTCTGCTCAGGTGGCCTCGGCGTGTCATCGAGCCACCCTTTAAGGACCGCCCACAAAAATCCTGAGACTGAAAACTGGTGAAAAACACATTTTAGTAATCCAGTAAACTTTTTTCCAACATAATTAATGTGTTTTGAAAAAAAAAATCAGAATTGGCTGTACAGACTTTAATATATTTATTTTTGGGGAATTTTAGTTTGACGTTTGTGACATCAGACCTAGCCTGTACACTGTGTCTACAGAATAGTGCTTTTATAGTTATCCCTAAATATGTTAAATTAACAAATGGATATGGCTCATCTGAGATATTTGGTCCTGAGACATCGAGTACCTCTGCTCTCCTCCCTGTTTGTTCCTTTCTGTCTGCTGCTTAAAGATAATAGGTGATGAGGTAATCAGTAAAAAATACAACATGTTCAGTTGCAAATCACCAACCAGGAATGTTCTCATACTGTTGACATCAGTCTGGATCACTAGGAATGTTTTTCGCAGGGCAAGCCTGGATTTTAATTTTTGATTTTTTTTAATTTTAACTGTTGGTCTCAACGTGGCGTTACACCTCAGTTCAACATCAGAACCATCAAAATCCAAGACACCGCCGCCGAACACTGACACTGAACTTCGACTTCTACAGTTTGCACTGTTGCTACATTTCTCTACTGTGTTTCAGAACTGTACAAAAGAGTTACACAACATAGCACCGGCTGCGTGCAGCAGACTAAACAACACAGTCCAAGTCTGAACTCACAGGCCATGAACTATGGCTCTAATATAACAGTGCATGCACTGACAGAAATATTCGACTTCTGTCTGGGCTGAGACGTCAGTACATGACAGATGCAAACACGTCTGAGGTGATGAACGGATTGAATTACATTTAATACTGTTGTTCATGTGTTGGATAAGCAGCAGTGCGTGTGTTTGTGTGAACACTTGCAGCCATGCTCGGAGGTGTTGACGAGACGCGGGGAGTTTTGGGTGAGAGAGAATAAATTTGTAACATTGTTAGCAGTACTGATACTAGTAAAAGCCTGTAAAAATACAACAGATGTTCCGTGTTTGCTGCTCTGAGCTGTTTCCTAATGTCAAATGTACAAACAAATGAGATTTTCCTTTCTTTTCCTTTCAAGGGTGTATACAGGAACTTAAGAGCAATTCCACTGAGGAGGAGATGTTACAGGTCAGCATTTAAAGCAAATGCTAATGGCTATCACACAGACGCCCCGTGAACCCAGCATGGGAGCCTGCCAAGGACTCTGAGACTCAGACCACAGCTTGAGAAGGCTGGTACACACACACACACACACACACAAACACAGACATACTGAGAGACACCGCTAAAGCAGAGAGAAGCCGTGATACTCAAGCTCACACATTTCGCACAGAAAATGGATCTCTGTGTCCTGCTGGCTTTCAGACAGACAAATTGTCTGTCGGTACTGTAGATAACAGAGCCTCAGATGCGAAGGTGAGGAGTCGTCCTGAAATTCATCTATTCAAAAAAAAAAAAAAAGAGAGACAAAGAGAAGATGCAGAGAGAAGAAATCGTCAGAATGAAATAGGAGCGAGTGAAGAAGACATCTCGACAGAGTAATAGAGATAGGAGCGACAGAGGAGGGGGGGCATGTTAATTAGGGAGGAGGTTGATAACAAATTTAGCAGGCCTCTGACTGAAGGCAGAGGAGAGGAAGAGGGGTGAGAGAGATAGGAAAAGGTTAACGGGAAGAGGAAAGAGGGAGTAGACATTGACGAGAGAGACACAGGATAATTATGAATTAGTTGATAAAGAGGTACTAAATGTCCTGGAGGGGAAGCACGAGTGACACAGAGGAGCAAAGGGAAGATGAAGGATCCTTTAAAGCATCAAATAAAATAAAAAACAGCCTTATTTAGTAGCTTTGATAAAGTGAAGTAGTAAAGTCATAAGGCCGGAAATTATAACATATAATGTACAGTAGGATATGTGTGTCAAATATTTAACTTTGCAAGAATTTATTGAATTAAAAGTCAGAGGACCGGTTTATCAGATGAAACATTCAACAAACAGCAACATATGGTTGATATTGTTCTATGTAAACCAGCTAGCTAGACTTGCAAAATACTGTTTAAAGCTGCAGCCTGTGGAAAACGAGAAAAAAGCAAATTATCGTCTGCTCCATGTGGCTCTTTTCCTGTTTTTTCCCAATCCAGTCGAGTAAAACTTAATAATTGTTCATGCAAATTGTAACTACCAAAGAATTTATAACCATAACTCATAAATATAACGATCTAAAAAGTCCCTAGAAAAGTTCACTTTTTATATCATTAAAAATTTACAGACAGCTAAGAGTCCTGACCCAACCGCCCATTTTCTGTAACCACTTATCCATATCAGCGTCACGGCTGGCTGGAGCCTATCCCAGCTGGCGATGGGCGAGAGGCGGGGTACACCGCGCACAAGCTGCCAGTCAATTCATTATTTTAGATTTTAAAATATGAATACATTCATTTAGGTATTTGCTCACTCATAAAACAATCCACAAATGTAACATACAGGTCAAAATATAGATAAATTAATTTATTTTATTACAATAATTACCAAACAGTTCAGTCCCCGCATCATTAAAAAAAATTTTTTGCAACACACTTATGATAATAGAAAAAGAAAGTGTATTTTTGTGCTCTCGCTGCGGGACCTTAATCAAATATTATGCTTTATTAATTTAGGACATTTTCCCTAAAAGAAGTCAAATCGAAATATTAATATTTCTGTTCATTCACAAGTCCCAAACCATTTAACTACTAAATCCCTTTGGCTCTTCCCGTCTCTGCATAGCCCACGGGACACACACACACACACACACACACACACACACACACACACACACACACACACACACACACACACACACACACACACACACACACACACACACACACACACACACACACACACACACACACACACACACACACACACACACAGTGTAAGCTGGTCTTTGGGGAACTGGGTCCCCTTCAGGGCCGAATGAAACGTCTTTATTTCAACACTAAGTAGTCGACCTTGTTCAATGTAGCGAAAAAATAAAGAAACAAAAAGGAATTATCAATATGAAGCGCGAGATGTTGCATTAACTCGTCGTATCGTCTGTGTTGCAGCATCCCACAGATTTTAGGGTTTGCTGTGTTTTTTTTTTCTCTCTCTCCATCTTTGACAGTTCCCACAGATCGCCTGTCAATCAAACGGCTTGTGCACTTCACTTTCCAGAAGTCACTTGTCAATCAAAAAGTGCATGTGATGTCTTTGTCTTTGCTTTTTTTATTTTTTTTTTACTCCAGTTGCTGCAGTTTCCGTTTTTTTTTTCTTTTCCGCCCTACCCGCCATGTTGCTCATACTCATTACCCACTTCTCAACACACTTTCCTTGGACATCAAGTGTTTACAGCAGTAAAAATATAAAGCTTGGACAGCCATCTTATAGAAATCAGGGAGAGACAATAGTGAATCAGTTGTTTAAGCAGATAGTTGCCTGATAAGTGTGAGACTCCTTGTTTAAATCCCCACAGGAGCCAGTTAAAGCAGCTGATCAGGCTCCAAAATTAAAACATCAAAATGTTACTTTCTTCATGACCAAGCAGGACGTAGCAATCCCATGTCAAAAAAAGCCTGTGTTGTGCTTTGATAAGAGCATCATTAGGCAAAGTGTTAGCAAATGTCTTCGGGGTTCTCGTGTTAACACTGTAGACCAATTACAGTCAAACACACACTCTCGCCCTCCCTCTCGTCGTCTTCTTCTCTTACTCTCTTGCGTCTCTCCGGGTCTCGCTGCCTCTTTCTACCCGCTGTAAATAATGTAATTTGTCACAGACAGGCCTCCATGTAGGAGATGACCTTTCCAAACCTCACAGTAAATTGGCCCCGGCTAGGAAACGCTACGTCATTAGCTCTCACCGCCTCCCTGCCTCCTCAGCGCGTCCCCGCTTTCAAATTCAGTTTTATTATTTCTGTTTAATTTTATATTCAGGGTTTAATCTACTGTTCTGCGAGGCTAACTGGCTTGAGCTGTCGGTCTGTTTGTTTCGTGACAATGTGTCGCACTCGAGCTGGATTATAAAGCCCACTGGGGATAACTTAAAGGTTTTCTGATTGGCTCACGTGACTCTATTTTGTTTTGTAAGTCCATTTTCCTTTTTTCCTTTTTTATGTATCTGCATTGTTTGTGCATCTGAGATATACACATCCTCACTACGACGATGCTACTTGTAGCCTCAAGTCAAGACGATGTCTACCTATTATTAACTTTATGTGTGTAATGAAATGCATTAAGTAATGGCATGCATTTACCGTAATCTTCGGACTATAAGCCACTACTTTTTTCACACGCCTTTGTACAACAGTGCAGTTAATTTATAGATTTATTTTACTGGCACTCTCTAGCAGTAAACGCAAAAGTGAGACGGACATGTGGGGAAAGATTATTCGCCAAAGAAGACAGTAGTTCTGATTTTGAACTGTCATTTTGCACATCATGCACACACCCTCATCATGGAAAACACACGAAGAAATGCATATGATGCAGCTTTTAAGTTAAAGGCAATCGACCTGGCCGTCAAAGAAGGAAATAGAACTACCGAACGTAATCTTGGCGTCCCGTGTTGGTGCCGATTTTCAGGCACAGTTTGAAAAAAAAGCTTAAAAAGTCTTAAATGTTAATAAAATTAAGTGTAAATACCTCATGTTACAGCATCAGAACCTGCGTATATGTACAAAATGTATTTTCTTTTAAAATTTAGCTGGTGCTCATATTCAGGTGCGCTCAATAGAAGAAAAAAAAAGCCCAACATCCTCCTTTGATATTTCAAAAATGTCAAATGCGAGAGTCTTCATTTAATAATTTAACAGTGATGAATCTGAATTTGCAGGTACAGATGAAACATTGATTAGATGTGTTAGTCTTTATTTTATTTTCATCTTTACCTGCATATTTCTGTCAATCCTAACACATGGGGACCGACTTTAAATAAAGAAGGTCTGTGCTCAGTTCAGTATCAAAAGATTTAAATAATTAAAGATGGTACCCATCAAGGCTGTAACCATGATTTTCGTCCTACCGTAACCCTGCTTAAAAAATTCACACCACATACTAAAAGGAAAGTCTCTAAAATGTTTGAATTAACTAATATTCTGCATTTCTGCCTTTATTTTGATAGTGAGCATGAATCACCAACATCTATTTCCTGTAACCGCTAATCCTCATCAGGGTCACAGGGGGGGCTGGAGCCTATCCCAGTTGGCATTGGGGCAAGGTACACCCTGGACAAGTCACCAGTTCATCACGGGGCCCAACACTGTCACGTAGGTCTAAACTCAGTTATGAATCTACACTAGAATCAGCCAATTAGTGTAAACTCGCCCCAGGTTGCTAATGTGTAGGACACGACCTTGGTGTCCTCGGTGCTATGATACCCGTCCCGTGCAAGCTGTGTGGAAACTGCGTGTGATTTTGAAGAGGTCAGACTCTGCCAACACGCCGGTGTGATAGATCACGGAGGACGCTTTTTTTTTCCAGCTTTCGCTAGAAACATCAACAACATCTTGCTGTTTTCACCGTAATGATGTTGGACAGAGTGAACCTGCTAAAAAAACAAAAACAAACCTCAGTTCAGGAGGCTAAAACATCCGTGTAACAGACAGCTGGACAGGTTTCCAATAAGTCTGTGTACGTTCATACAGATATACAGTCACAAAGCAGGTATCAGCGATATCAGCTGCCAGCTACAGCGGAGAGGAGAGGACTACTAGAGCAATGAGTTCAAGGCAGTGTGTGTGTGTGTGTGTGTGTGTGTGTGTGTGTGTGTGTGTGTGTGTGTGTGTGTGTGTGTGTGTGTGTGTGTGTGTGTGTGTGTTATCATTCCTCAGCACCATGCTCCTCTTGGCAGATGGCTCTGCCAACCTCGGGAACCGGGGTGTGTGTGTGTGTGTGTGTGTGTGTGTGTGTGTGTATTGTCTTGGTATCTTGGGGGCACGAGGGCAGAAGCTACCTGGTGTTGACTGCCAAGTCTCTCGCTCTCTCGTGCTCTCTCTTTCTCTAAACCCTCTGATACACACACACACACACACACACACACACACACACACACACACACACACACACACACACACACACACACACACACACACACACACACACACACACACACACACACACGCTGATATGCCTTGCCCAGTCACGACTTTTATTATGTATGAGATTGAATTTTGTTTTTTAATAAGGTACAGCGAGGCTAAAAATGCTTTTGAGAAGTAGTAAAGAGGACGATCGTGATTATTCAGTCGTGTAAAGACGAGCAGCGGTCAGCGTCATCGTGACACTCGTCCGCTGTCTGAAGGACTGTTACAGAGCAAACACTGTGCTTAAGTAACTCATTAATTAAACTAATTAACCGCAAAAAATTTACACAACAAATTAGGGAAATGCCGCTTCAACCCAATACTCGATTAACTAATTAAACCAATTCTTAATTAGCTTTAACAACAAATTAAGAATGTAATTTCAAGCAAAGCTCCTCATTAACTAATTTGACCTGTTCCTAATTCAATTCCCAAAGCAAATGAATGAATATTATCTGAGCCCAAAGTGTTAACGAATTTAACACGCTCGTCAATAAATAAACAAAACAACGTCGGGCTATTTTTCATATTTTGCGACACTTCCCTGATAGATCTGAGGGATTTTTTTTTTTTATCATTTCTGTTACTTTTCATGTCACGTCTGTCCTTGGCCGGCTCCCCTCATCTCTCCACTGTGTATCCTCTGATGAAGAGAACACCATGAAAAAAAAAACAGGAACAATAACAACACGGATGAATACAAGTATTAAAAGGTAGGAAACTCTGCCAATATTAAAACAGCAGCTACGACAGAAGCTCGGTGGTCTGATCCCATGGGGAAGATCCGGCACAGTTAGGTACGCCATTCTGCTTTATAGTCTAATTAGTAGTTACAAGGCTTTTAGTCACATCTATTGACAAGGCAATTACATTTTTGCACACCATTAAGAGAAAATAATATCTCAACACAGCGCGACCTTCGCCGCTTCTGCTTATTCGGTGAACTGGCAGCTAACGTTTGAAACGTCTTAAACAGCTTTTGATCCGGGGAACACTCCATCTTCTATTCTATCCGTCTTTTTTAATAAAGACACTGCAGCTCGGAGAGACATACCTCAGTGTAAGTACTTGAGCTGCACTCATGACTGGCTTTTTATTGCACCTCATTGAGCCACTGACTGCCTGTTGGGTCTTATCATCTGATGTTTGTCACGGTTATTTGCTTATGTGTGAATTCAAGTTAAGTTTTTTCTTCATTATCTGTTTAAAATTGACTTAAATTTATTTTTTAAAGACATTAATGACACATAAGCTAAATCAAAGCTTATAAATGATGGAGACTTTGTGATGATCCAACTATAAATTTGATGTTTTTAGTCACGTAAAAATCTGATTAACTAATAGGGTGATGTAAATCCTCATCCAAGTCCATAGAAAACAGTAGTTTAACCTCTGCGGATGATGGTGTTATAGCTAATAGCAACACCGCACTCCACTGAGCCCTGTGACCTTTCGGCTAATTATCCGCGACATGATCCAATTTACGAGAAGAAAGTGGAGTGTGCGATAATTACGGGGGTCTCCAAACTTATTTGAGGAAAAGCTTGTGATGTCCTCAGCACCTGCGAGCCTGAATGTCTCTAATAATGAAGTGCTCTCTGAAACTTTAAAAGACTACAGACGCTGTCACAATATCCACATTACTGGGATTCCTGAAGGGGCAAACAGGAGTGCCTGGTCCAATCAAGTTCTTTCAGAGCTGGTTACCGGAGTTCCTTCGGCTGCAGATTAAATGAGGTTACATTACAGCAGCGGAGCAGGTGAATCACACCTGCAGCTAAATCAGATCCTAGTCAGTGCCCTTGGCCGGCGATAATTAGATTTCGTCATGTAATGTTTGACAAGGTGAAGTTGATGTGCTGGGATCGTAGCATATAACAGAACATATGCGTCATTGTATCCTGCTGAGGTGCAAATTATGGCTGATGAATCCTCCAAGACCTTCGACACCCCTGAAGAAGTCCCTGAATTCAAGTCAACCCTGAGATGAGACAGATGGCAGACTGTTCCTGGACATTTGGGACACTTTAAGTCTCAAATGGTTTATTCTTTAAAGACGCCTTGTTTGTTTACATACCACAGATTGAACGGTGTAATACTGCTTGTCAGATTAAATTATATAATAATGTTTTTCTGGGTTCAAATGGGGACGCTGTCTTATATTTAGATGATTCACTTTGAGGTTTCCTCGTGTCCTTATTGATCACCTACCTTTACTTTGAAGGGTTAATTTATGATTCCTACACTTCTGTTTATTTAATACAATCTATACGAAGTTACTATATATCTGTTGATGTTTATAATAAACTTTGCTGAATATAGTGATGAACCAGCGAAGTGCTTAGTGAGTTCACAACGGTAAACGTCTTTTCAGTCCCGCTTCTACTAATTTATTTCCTCCTGCGACAAAGGAACGTTAATAGAGACCTTTTCTTTGCTAGATGAGATCTGCCACAGACAACAGAGGTAAATTTTAAAAGCTCCCATTACCATTGACGAAGCTACACAGAAACACACAAAAGAAATAATCTAGACCAGATGAGAGAAGAAGCGTTTAATGGACTTCTATGTATAGCCACTCGTTTCTTCTCATCTTTACAAGGACGGCAATATTTCCTTTCCAGTGTCCAAAAAAAAAGGAGATCTGTCCTCAGACGTGAGCTGGATGGAGGTAGGCGGAAGGAGGAGACGCTCTCCTTACATCTCGGTCGGGCAAACATTCACTGATAAAGATAAATGTTCTGCTGAGGTTTTTATATCCCATCCAGATGGTTGATATTTTATTTTCTTAAAGGACACTCAAGAAACCGAACAGATGGCTCAGTTCTTTATATGGAGCAACACTCCAACTCTGTGGCGCACACAAGGGTCCAGGTTTACTCAGTAATAAAGCTTTAACAGTTGAACTTTGTCTGAAATCAGTTGAGGAACAGTCAGATTTTATACCTTAATTAAGGACGGATAAAGGTCTTTTTTGATGTGGAAAGTCTACTCAATAATTAGCTTTTAATTAATTATGATGTCTTAAGATTTGTGACGCTGAGGTTTTTAATTGTCTGTACTAATACTGTGATGACTGACAGAGCCGTTTCTATAGAAATGTTCTGGAAAAAGCAACTGTCAGCTATGACATATGTAAGATGTCTGTAAAAGCGTTTCCTCTACAGACGACAGACCTCCTTTTTTAAATCCTAATATGTCGCAGATGTGGTACTTGAACTGTTTATATCCTTGTGTCATGTTGCGGTGATACCGGATCTAAATCCTAAAAGAAACTGAGAAAATATTTTAAGCTGTTTTGGAGATTCTGTCTCATTATTACTTCGACTTGCTTGTTAAAATGTATAAACAGTTAGAAAAGACACATCTGTATAATATTAAATCCACTGCAGCGAGGAAATACTCCAAAAGTCCAAGTCTGCAGCGGATCACTAACAATTCCTCACAATTACTCTCTGGCACAAAATCGAATAAAAACTTCTGGAAGGCATCAAATCCTCATGAAACTGGCCAGTTTCTCTTCTCAGACTGGAAACACGGTCTTAAAGCTGCTCTAATCAGTATTTTCTGTGTCGCTGATTGATTAAATAAGTGTGTGTAATGTGGAAATTGTCAGTTTCAGTGATGAAACCCATCATCAGTTCCCCTTTTAGCATCCATTAGCACTTTGTTTCAGCTGTTAGAGAGCTCCAAAGACTTTCTGGGGAATTCTGATCTGTGTTAGTCATTTTTCTCGCATTGTTTACTTGATTGTTCGTCAGAAAAATAACTGACTGATTACTCAATAATCAAATAATTACTCGCAGCCCTGCTCCTAATTACTTGTGGTTTGTCACAACTTTTTGTTCTCCTTGATTAGATCGCTTTCATTCTTGCCAGTGCCTTTACAAAATGCAAGTGGAATTTGTAAATGTGTTTTTGCGTTGTCCTCCTCTAACCTTGTGATGCTTCTTTTTTCTTTTTTTTCTTTTCATCAGCCAGAAAGAAGTTTTTTTTTGTTTTTGTTTTTGTTTAGTTCAGGTAAGAAATTCAAAAATAAAAAGCACAACGACAGATCTAAAAGTAAAACTGAAAAAATTCGTATTTGTTGTTTTTCTCATCAGAACCACGGACAGCGACTACTTCCTCCCGGATGGACTCCCACTCCGAGTTCACACCTGCTGAAGGAGCTCTCATTGTGCAGCCCTGATGGATAATTGTCCTCCCGTTGGTATTGGATATAAAAAAAAGGGTTTCTTCCAGATAGAAAGCTTCCTTCAGCGTCATCTGCTGTTAGTTTTTTGAGCGTTTGTTTGCTCCAGTGTGGGATGAGACGCGGCTTCCTTTCACAGCCTCTGAGCTGCTGCTGCTGCTGCTGCTGCTGATGATGATGATGATGGTGTGAAGCATCATCGAGTGGAGCTGCTTTGGCAAGCCCCGGCCTCTTCACGCGGCGAGGAATTTCTGTGTGATGAATGATTCTGTGCGCATTGAGCTCACATGTGTGACTGAGCTGATTGAGAGGCTCGGGGAGGATTGACAGGCAGATTGAATATTGGACTGAGAGACTGAACATTGAATGCAACGACTGTGAACTTCGACGGATCTTCTCCACGACACATTTTGACTACAAATGCGGCATTTTTAATCCAATTTTTACATTTTCAAGCGACATAAAGAGAAAAAACATTTAGACAAATTAAAGATCCAATAACACCCCCTCATAATAACAGCAATAGCCGCGGTGTCTTCCCGCAGATGTGAACTTTTAAGCTCAAAATCGCGCAGCTGGAATCTTACAATTCCACGCTGAAGATAAGTGTAATCAATTCCCTAATTAACTACCTAAATGGTTCAACCAATCACCATCAGTGTCAATTAACATTCAAAGTGATCTCCCCCAGATTCCACTGTCATGATTAGCCGGCTACATGATGGGCAATTACAGCGAGGAGCACGCAACATTCAATGCAAGCCCTGTCGCAATTATACAAAGCCCTCAGATCTCCGAGCGAGAGAACGAAACAAGGAGCGAGTCAGGGTGGGGAGAGGAGGCAGAAAGAGCAACAAAGAGGAGAAGAGATGAAAGGGTATTTCTTCAGGAGGAGGAGGAGGAGGAGACCTACGGCGTTGGATTCGTTCAGATTTAACAAAGGCGTGGGGAGCTTCAAGATTGTTTTCTCTCTCCCTTAAAGGGAAAATCCACTGTCAAACCAGAGCCGCACATCAATGGCGAGTGACAGACTTTTAACTTCAATCTGACTGATTTTCATGGCTCTTATTGAAGGTGTGTGTGTGTCAGCTTTTATGCCTCTAAAAGCCATTGTCAAAAAAAAAAAAAATAGGTCTATTTGAAAATAAGTCTTTCCCTCCATTCTGTTTCTTTCTTTCTTTTCTCCACTAAAGGTGTTCTCCTGCTCATAATCTTGGACAGTTGAGTCCATTTTAACGTTTATTATCACTGAGATGTCAGCTACATCAAAGCAGCTGCTCAGAGCTGATGGTAAAAGAGCAGATTCTGGTAAGGAGCCATTCCCAACCCAATACATTTCATCATGTTTTCTTTGGCCCGCAGCGTGGAGAAAGAGCTGAATGTGTTGCATTAGTAGTTTTTAGGGTTCAGTGTGTTCAGCGTTTAAAGGCTAAAGTATTTTATTCCCTCTCTCAATGTCCAAGCTCAAAGGTACGACCATCATACCCGTCTCTGGCTGCATTTAGCTTCCACAATCGCTCTTCAAGAAACCCGTCCTTCAGCGGCCTTTGTAGTCTCTCCTCCAAAGCTTTTATGGTGCGGCACTTGACTGCACGAACAAAACGCGACAGAGGTAGCTGAGTGGAGAACGTGAAAAGAGAGAGCTTGAGAGAGAAGTCCAAACTCGACATCGGCTCTGAGCACCCGGCCGGTGGCTGCACGAGGTGGATGTCAGTCTTGAAAAGATTTCAAAATTGCATCAGAAAGCTGTTGAGGGTGGAGGAATCAGACCCCGTCTGACAAGTAGACGAGTTGGAAGCAAACACAAGCTTTTAGTTTCACATGGTCCAACTTCTTATATGAGCATTTTCTGATCTGATGCCTCTTTGTCAGCACCAGAAAAAATGACTGTATATGTGTTGTTGTGAGGTTGTGGTTAGGTTTAGACGAAAAACAAACGATGAACAGCTCAAAAAGACAAATATCTAAAGAAAATAACCAAATAATAACGACAATGATCATTGGCTGCATCCATCCATCCTTGTCCTCTCCATCTCCCCGTCACTCTTCAGCTGTATCTGTCAAATAAAGCCCCAAAATACATCTTAACTAACTAAAAAAAACCAAACTATGTAGTGATGTTTATTTATCCGCTTGTGTCCTGTTGGCAGACCCCTGACCCTTATGTTCCAACCACTGGTCCAGCACAGATATATTAAATAATAATAGCTACCATGATTTGAACAGCATGGAAAAATCTCTTCTTGCTGTGTATATATATATATATATATATATATATATATATATATATATATATCATTATTGTCCAATCCTACAAAAACAGTTTTTTTTAGGCTTTGCTGCCATTTCTCTGCCGAGGACAGCCTCGAAGCTGGAAGTGAACTTGTCACTGCTATTTTTTTCCATCGGTGTGTTCACGCCAGCTGAGGACAGCTACAGGAAGTAAACTTGATTTTATTATACCAGAAACCGAGAAAACAAGTCTTCTAGTATCCATTCACACCTCCGCCTCCCTGCAGAGGATCTAATCCGGTTTCATCTGATTAACCCGTCAGCTGCTCTGCTTGTTGGTTTGTTTCTTGCACATTTCTGCATTATTATGTCGCGAGCTCCTGTTTCCCAGGACCGACTGACAGCGGCGGTGTGATGGAGTGGTGGCAAAGGCAGGCGAGGCGAGGGGAGGAGAGGGAGGGGTTACATGTGTAGACACCCTAAGCTTGCTGTTGAGCCCTGTGCGGCTCCACTTCAGCAGCGGGGGGTTAAGTACCTTGCTCCAGGGCCCTTCCACGGTGGCTGCTGAGGGACAGCAGTGTGTGTCACTTTCCCCCGCTCAGATTCTCCCTGCTGGAATACGGATTCAAAACAGCAACGCGGTTGCCAAGTTATTGTACTCCCACTATAATACATAGTTGAACTGGAGAGGCTGAGTGTTATACGGTACACAGTATCTCCTACAAGCCTCTTCACTATTCCAGCAGCTGACAGCCTAAAAATATATTTTTTATCCAGAATGAAAATCCTGCAGAGAAACAGGTCGGATTATGTTTTAATATCATGACATCTAGAGTTGTTTTTTTTTTTTCAATGAATCTATCACCTCATACCATGCACGCATGCACACAGCGGGGTAGAATGGCACAAATCGCCAGTAAATTAGTGAAATTGTGGAGGGTTATTATAAAATTCTCCACACAAACCGTGGTCCAAACTGGGAGCTCGTGAGCACGAGCAGAGTCCAAGCTGACAAGCTGCTCTGAATTTCTAAATTACATTTCATATGTCTGATTTCTGAACAAATGTTGTGATAAAACCCAAAATCATGCGAGAGAAATGGAATTATATGTCCACGGGCTGACAGCCTCCTCCAGCATCTTCTGGCCTCCGTGGTGTTACAGCGCTCCTCTTTGCTGCGAGTCTTTGTTCTTCTCCTGCATATGAAAATCCTCCACCCAGGACTGTAATGTAAGATAATGCAATATAGTGCAGTATGGATGAACGCTGCAACTAACATTTTCATCACACCCTCGCTCATATTGAATTTTTAAAGCAGAGTTTAAAAAGATCTTGAGACGGATCCCTTGGTCATCCCTCTTTGGAGGACAAACTATGTAAAGAGGTGAAGAGACCTGAAACATTGTTAATTATTGCCCAACACAGATAAGTCTCCAAGGAACAAATATCAACCATTTAGTGATGAATCATTGACGAGGCTCATCATCAGTGGTGATGCCTTCAAATGTCCTGTTTTGTCCAACTGCAGTTCCTCACGTCCGAGAGGCCGAGGCCAGCTTCTTTAATAGATGCAGCTGATCAGCTCAAGCAACCGATTATCTGATCGACACTAACTCCACAGCACAGTGATCATTCATCGTTTAAAGGACCGCTGTGTCAGGTTTAGTAGCATCTAGCAGCCTCACCCACTCCATCCAAGCTAAAGGAGGCGAACCAAACATGCAAAACATTGTCTTTCTAGAGCCGGGTCTATACCCGCAAATTCCACCAAGCAGGGATGCGACACGGCCGCCAGAGTACTCCATGTGCAGCTAGTTCTAGTCGATGTTGACCCTTTTGGCTGTTTTATTTTGAAAATCGACCAGATTATGTAGCATATTTACAGATAAGAACATAAACAAAGGAAAAAGACTGAGCAATTTAACAAAGTCTGGCGGTCAGAACACTTCTGAAATGCTCCCGGTAGGTTCATCGAGGCCTATCTACAGCTTAAGTTGGGCCACTGTAGAAACATGGCGGACTCCACCATGTAGAAACATGGCGGTTCCACATGGCGGACTCCGCCATGAACCGGTGGCATCTGTAGATATAAGGTTCATTCTAAAGGTAATAAAACATAACAAGTCTTAATTATACACACATACTTAGATATTTTAAAACTTACTGCATGTAGTCTGTAAATTGTACACACTGGACCTTTAATGGGAAAACATCATTTTTAGGCCATGGACAGGAGAAACTGAAGGTGTGCTACGCCCCCCCCCCCCAAAAAAAAGCCAACTTCATTGTGTGCACGTGACTGTCCAACACACAACCACGCACCGGCCAGTGAACCGCTCACCTCCGCTCTGTTTACCAACAAGAGGATCACATCCGATATCAAGCTGTCAAACTTCTGCTGCGAGGACCACACCATCCATGCACACTGTGTGCATGCACAGCCAGCACACTGCTGCTGCTGCTGCTGCTGCCCGTGTCACCGCTCTGTCACACACAACCCCGGTGCGCTCTCACATTCAAATCAAACATTCCTTTAAATATCACAATGAGACAGTAAAAAGCCGGCGTTGCGCTGCGTGTGTGTGTGTGTGCATGTGCATGTGTGCATGTGTGTGTGTGCAGGCTACGTCTCAAGCAACAGCGATACGGTGACAAAGAGAGAGACGGTTTGCACGATTTCACCCCGACTCACTTTGGCTGTCTCTGCACCTCCAGTAATAATAATAATAATTATTATTATTATTATAATAATAATGTTGCCATGTCCGTTCATCTCCCTTTAAACCCTCCACACATTAATACAGAAGCAGCACAGTCATAATAAAGCAGTGTGAGCTGGACTTACCATGGTTGTTCAAGCTCCCAGTCTCTGAAAAAGTCGAATTCAAAGAGATCCATGACCGCTTCGGCTGCTGCTGCCGCCGCTGCCGCCGGAGCTGCTGCTGCCGCTGCTGCTGGTGCTGGTGGTGGTGGTTAAAATCCAAAGCTGGTGCTACGTGGTTCTACATGGGCTACTGATACTGAGAGAGAGAGAGAGAGTGCGTGTGTGAGTGTGTGTCAGAGAGGAGGGAGAGTAGACACAAGCGGCTGCTGCTGCCAGGAAGCTGCTACGTGGTCGAGGCAAGCTGACAGGCAGGCAGGCAAACGTGGAGGGAGGGAGGGAGAGAGAGGGAGAGGGAGAGAGAGAGAGAGAGAGAGAGAGAGAGAGAGAGAGAGAGAGAGAGAGAGAGAGAGAGAGAGAGAGAGAGAGAGAGAGAGAGCACACTTATACAGTGTATACAAACACACACACACACTGAAGAAGGCTGTGGAAGACAAGTCACACTGAGATACTCACTGCAAACATTTTCCTTCATAACAAGTAGAGCTATTTATACAGCACAGATCTTTAAAAAAATAAACCCACACACACATGCACACACATACACACGCACACACACACACAAACACACATGCACGCACACAAACACACGTGCACGCACACAAACACACGTGCACGCACATGCACACACGCACAAAATGTGTCTTAATGTGAAACTGTGACTTGGCAACAGGAAATTGATTTAAATGTCTTCTTTCTTTCTTTTTCCTTAAAGTGCACTTGTGGCTGAGATGAATCACATGGTTCAGTCAGTGAAGTACACACTCCTGACATGTCAGCCTCTATTGGAGATCGCTCTTTATGTGCTACATTATGAGTCACACTTTCTGCCACCTCTGTGCATCTCTTCATGTCTTTGTGTGGAAGAAGCTGGAGTTCTTAATATATGCTGCAGGGACACTTGACTCGTAGAAAACGTGGATTGGGTGCCACAAAAAAAAAGTCTATTAATATATATAGAAATCCTCATTTTCTTCACGTTCAGTCGTCCTTTCTATAAATTTGATCTCTCTCACTGACAGTCTAAATGTTTCAAGGTCCTCTCCTCCCTGTCTGGATTTAATAATGGTGGAAAAATACTAAAAGCTTTATTATATTTGACTCTAGTTTTAAAGGTCAGTCCACTGTGTGTAATTTCCATGTAAGTTCAGAGAAATTCACAGAAAGCAACAACGACGAGGACGTGACCTTGGCGTCTCTTTGTGGAGTCAGAATCATTTCTGCTGTTTGTCGAGGGAAATCTGTTAAACTGTTAAATCAGTTTGAATCTCAAACATGCCTTTCTTATTTTTAATATACAGAAACAATCAGCAGAGAGTAACCAAACACTGCACGACGGCTCCAGAGCTTTATTTTCGGTCGGCCTGGTCTCCATCAGGCAAACATGAAAGTCCTAAATGTCTTGTTTTCTTCCTCTCCGGTCTCTAAATGCTGTTTAAATTTGTTGAGATGTTGTTCAGTATTGCGCTATCACGTGCAATTGTTACATTTCCATCTGCATTTTTCCTGCGGCTTCACTGAATGTTGTCCGGTGTCATCATACGAAGGTATTCAAACATAAATCTTAGGAGGAAACTACAGTTTAGTCGCTTTGGTTTTTGGTTTAGCGGTTGGTTGTGCCCTAGTTGGCTGAGATCTCCAGACACAACAACAACATCACGAAATGAAACATGGCAACAAACAAAGTCATAATGGCTGTAAACAAATCAAAAGTCATTATTTTATTGAAAGTCGACTGCATGCATGGTAAAAATCAAAACAAAACAACTACGGCAAGTAAGACATGTCCAGCTTTTGATCATGTATCTTTTGTGTCTTCATTTAAATGTTTCCTGTCTCCGGTTGATTGGTTCACCATGACATCAGCATAATGTCCATATTCTTGCACACGTGGTGCTTTAACCAGTAAAGCCTGCACTCTGTAAACTGCTCTTCTGTGACAAATGCAGGTTTTTCATGTATCCTCAAGTCTTCTGTATCTTTTTCCCCGTAATCTGCTCTCTTTGCTGCATTTAATTTGTTTTAATTACGTGCACCTGAATCTACTTATCTGTTTAAACCGTGACATCAGTCGAGACGTTTTTATTTCTGCTCGTTCCTCTTCTGGATTAAAAGAATGACACTGCAAATCTATTTTTTTTTAACTCCGAGCGTGAAGCGGTTCAGCTCCAGTTGGCCGTTGTCAAGCCTCTTCCTGTTCAGTCCAATAAAGTTCAGGAGCTGTAACCCTTCCGTGCGGTTTCTCTCTGCTTTTTCCCGTCACTGAATTTTTTCCTGCACCTGGCCTAAATATAGGATTGGACGTCCAAACAACTGCTCCTCTGTATCGTCCAAACTTCAGTCTCCTGAACAGCGAGTTGAGTGAGATCTACATTTTTTCCTTGGTCTGGTTCATGACTGATGATTAAACAAAGTGAACTTGTGCAGCCTCGGTGAAATCCTGCAGAGAGGCCTCGAAGCAGCAAGCTACCACTGACAAATGTTAATATTTGATATTTCTTCAGGTGAACATCTTACATCACCACCTGGCTCTTGCATCTCTATCCAACCACCTCACCTTTGTCTGAGAAGAGCCAACGTCGAGGCGTGTTAATAACAG
>CM014083.1:27421480-27608678 GCA_004119915.2 Collichthys lucidus | reverse complement strand
AACTTATATTGACCTTAAAGCATACAAGTACATCAATGCTGATTTCCATGAATTTATTACTTGTATAGTCTATAAAAGAAAAATCCAAACGACTCTCCATTGGCTTGAAAATGACAAACAATTGTTTATAAAAAATAGTTGACAATTAATTTTCTTCCTATCGACTGATTAATTGACTATAATCATTGCAGCTGAGTAAGTGGGGAGGAAGTGAAGATGTGGTCGAAAGTTTTGGGTCGTAAGGGGGAATTGAGTTGACACATTGCCACATGGTCAATAATTTGCTCAGAGTTTTCGAAGTTGCAAACTTAGTCTAAACAGGAACATTGACCAAGATCGTCCTTCAGGACACAAAGCGCTGTGACGTGTAATCAGCTCTCGTCATATATTTAAAAAAAAAAACAGGACTTAACAGAAAATTGATTTCCACAAAGAAACAGTTTTTCCTTCCTTGTCCTGCAATTTCTGCTTTATCTTGACGCATTAAGACAAAGTCTTTTTGCGTGAGATCAGCGATGAAGTGTTTGAGTTGTTGTGGAGGAAAAGATATGTTTGGCGTATCAGTGGGCATCAATGACTTACGAGCGTCAAACTGGTCGATTGTTCATGGGTGTACCCCCGATAAACGGTTATGGGAAATTGATGGATAGGTTATGAAGTGCCAAACTGTAGCTCACAATGAGGTGACGAGGACGCGTACATTAAAATATAAAAGATTCATAAAACATTGTGGGGTTATCCATTACTTAAAAAGCTGCCGTTTCTCCACACAGCCAGCAGAGGCACGTTTATTACTGCGCTCATTTGATTTTATGAGCGACTCGAATATCATGTAACATCCACTTAACAGCAGAGTGCCTTATGCATACTGCACGAGGCCTTATGGTGTCACAAACTTTGGCCTGGGACCAAAGAGCTGCAGCTGAGACATTTCAAAGGCCTCTGTATTTGTGCCAATACTTTTCCCATTTCATCAAGACAAAAGTGTCAAAGGAAAAAAATATTGTTTGTGTTTTTGTATTTCAAATAATAACACATTGGCGTGCTGTGATCGGCAAAGCCTTAAAATGTAATGAATACGCTCAATTGATTATATTTGGTGTTGTGATGATCCTTTTCTACTTTAAATGACTAAATCTGTTTAATTGAATTAATTCATATTGAACTGTGAACTGGGACATTTGGGACATTTTCTAAATCTGATGACTCCTCCCAATGTCTGTTGATCAGCTAGATCAGTTCATACTTGTTTTTTTTTATGAAAATAAGGTCCAAAGAAAGGTGTAAAAGTATTAATATTTAAATCTTCCTGTACTCATAAAGACTTAAATTTATATGAACAACATACATTTTTATATGCTTGATGCATTCAACCTGGATGGTAAAATTCCTCTCCAGTCAAGCCAATGTGCAATATTTGAAATCAAACCTCAGCCTTGATGGTATGTAGAGTATGTGCGGTTTTATTAATGTCTCTATTACGACAGTAACGCTGTGATAGAAAATATTAATGCCTCCTTTACTGAGGCTTTGGATAAATAATCCAAAATTACAATCTTGTTTTTGTGTCCTACTCGTATCACAGTGGAATGAACGACCCCGTCATAAATTATGAAGTAATTTTTCATTTGAAGTGTGAATGAGTGAATCTCTCCCATCTCAAACATGGCCATATTTCATTGATAACTGAATAGTTCACAGCATAGTTTGATTTATTTAGTCTTTTTACTATTAAACTTTAGTAGTAGTTTTCTAAAAAAACGAATAAATGAGCTGGTAAAGATTCAGGCCGTAGACAGAGGTAGCTAATATGGTAACCTAAATTTTGTTTTTAAAATACAGATCTTTACTTTGGCCTGAGTGACACATCTACATATGTGCTGCAAATAATAAAAAAGAAAAAGATTTTAAAAGAGAAATGTAAATTATGTTTTTTGTTTTTTGGTAATTTAAAATCTGTGAGAAACTACTTTTTTTTGGATGTTACTAAGATTTTTATTCTATTTTTTTACTGTGGGAAACTGAAGCGCTCCGGGGAAAACCCACAGCAACGCAGTGACCTTACAGTTGCCAGGCCACAGTGTTGAACTGTTGCAGACCTATGGGAGATGTATTTCTATCTGTGTTATATCCAGGTTGAACACTCTGAGCTAAGAGCCAGTGTGAGGCAGGTAGCACAGACTGGTCAGCTGGACATTTTAGTCTGATTTTCTTTAAATGAATTAAACCGAAGCACTCGGAGGAAACCCAAATGACACAGTGAAGGCACCTGTGCAGACCAATGGGACCTAAAGTCCTGCATCATATCCAGGTTGAACACTCTGTGCTACGAGCCAAAGTGAAGCAGGTAGCATGGAGTGTTCAGTTGGACTCAGTTATATTTCACTTTAGAGAAGCCAGTGAAGATAAATGCCTCTCTCTCTCCAGAAGGGGGCAGTACCTGCACATTTATAGGAGTGGACCCATTTTCTTCCCCTCAGTGTCACAAAATAAGCAGTTTGATTTGTTTATTAAATGTAACAGCAGTGTGTATTTTCAGTAATTAATTATGAATTATATAAATTTATGAGAGTCACACAAAAGTATTTTCCTAATACGAAATGTCAAATTGTGATCTGTTGAATAATTATATATATATTTAACTTCCTTGATTTGGTAAAGTGACTGAACTATTGCAGAAGTGTGTAATGTCTCGATAAACATAACTGCTGAAGTAAGAGTAAAGTAAATAAAACTTGTCATAATCACATAATGATAATATTATATATTATTATAGTCCTTATTGTAAACCATAAACAAAATATAACTATTATCATCAGTTCATTACATTACAAACCTCAGAATAAACTTTTTTTTTAGCCAGCATTGAGTGTACCCACTTCTAAATCTGAAAACGTTTTTTTATGAGTGGATAGCCGAAGGAATACTTAATTTAAAATGCATAATTATGCAGTTGTCTCACCTATCTATCTGTTATTGAAATCTAAATCTGCTCCTCTTCTGTGGCTGATGGTAATTTCATCACGAGCTCTTAGTCCCTGTAGTTATAAGTGATAATTTGCAAACTACTGGCTCATTAAATGGTGAGTTTAATATGCAGTAGCAGTCTTACATGACACTGTTTATAACACAGGGAGTTGATCCTCTGCTGGATGGACTGCTTAAAAAACTCAGGGACATAAATTAAGACTCTTCAAACACGACTACACTGCTAATAATTGTGTTGCTGTTCATATTCTCTTTTTTAACACTTTCTGGCTTTGGGAATATAGCTTTAAAACTTTAAAACCTCCAAAGCCCACTCAGCTAAATTGATCCAGTGACTGCTCTAGCCCTAGTATCATGCATAACAGCAAAGACAGAAGGACATGAGTAAGAAAACACAGGCGGTTCATCTGTTTCTTCACATAGAAGATAAGATAAGACTTGATCTGTCCCACAATGGGGAAATTCACTTGTTACCAGCGAGTCCAAGTGAGTGGATTAATTCACTCTCAGTGGAGCCTGGTTGGCGCTGTTAGGTCCTCCATCTTATCAGGAGACATCTTACATTCACACAGAGAGGAGGTCAGAGCTACTGTAACTGGCTGTCAGCCATGTGCCGCCATGGCAACAGAGAAACTTGATTACTTCACTACTCTGGACTAACATCCTACATGGACTTTTAAGCACACCTGCAAGTTACACTGTTCAACTCCTGCACACTTTGATGCAATTCAGTTTGACACACATGTATTCTGCAGTTCACTATCATTGGTCAGGAATGTGTTTACCAGAGTGATGGCCTGCGTTTGTGTTTGTTTTGGCGTACAGAGATCTGTAGCGCCTCTCAGAGGGGAGAAGTTGGAACTGGTTGTGTCTGTGCTGGGATGGATCTGTCTCTGGACATGTAGAGAGGGCTGGATGGCACCAATGATCGTCTTTGTAGTTCTGTATGTCCGTTGTAGTCTGTTCCTGTCCTGTCGTGACTTTTCCATCGCTGCCGAAGTCAATCTGTGGATCCTTGAAAAGAAAAGAACCGCCACTCATCTTAACTTAAAATGAGTTTGGGATGCATCCCCTGATCAGATCCCTTTCAAATCACCATGCAGAATCCTTTCAAATTGCCTAAATTGTCCCAATTGTCCAATCCCCTTTCTCCTAGCTTTTGTACCCACAGGAAAACACGAACAAACATTCTAAAATTTTCTTTTTAAGGAACCAACTTCTGTTGTTGTCTTCCATAAATTGCTTTGCCACGTCTGTTTCACCTACTCAGAGAGAGATGGCAAAAGAGCTTCAGCTTCCTGAGCTGGTGCAAGAAATACAAAGCTCTGCTGGGCCTTTTTGATGATGCTGTCTGTGTTGGACTCTGACTTTAGGTCCAGTGAGATTGTGAAGGACTGAGCCTTTGTATATCGGGAGCACACCCTACCTACTGAGTTAACCAGTGCCGCGTTACATGATCATTCTGTCCAGAAAACCAACAAACTAGATTTTATTAAACTAGAAACCCAGTCTAGATATAGACGAGAGGGAAAGAATTCATTGGGTGTTTGGGTGTGCGGTTTGTGTTAATATTTATGTTGTATGACCTCCTGTTTGTGTTGTGAGGATCATCTATAGGTGTAGAGCTCCAACTCCAGCTGACCGGAGTGGACTGCAGAAAGTGTCTGTCAGTTTGATGTAGAGTCCTTCTGCCTCCGAGCGGCTAAATAATTAAACACATTGAACTTTTTAAAAATCAAACCATACCTCTTTTTCTCCGTGGTAGGAAATCTTTCCAGACACATGTAACAAAGGTAAAGATGGCCGTGGATGTAACTCGGGGAAAGTCGCAGATGATCTCTTTAATATATAAGGAATATAAATATTACACATTCAACTTGTTTCTATCTATGAATAGTGCATTTCCTCGTTAGTCTTTTAAGCCCTAATGAATGATTAATTTCTCGTATGCACATTTGGGTGCTTGTCGATGTGTCTGCGAGAATATTCGGCGGGTTACGTCCATGCCTGTCGGTGTTGATCCCAGCAGAATTAATCCTCATATAATTAAAAACTCGTTAGCAGGCAGGCGCCTGGTCTTGTCTGGAGAAAAACGCGCTCTGTTTCTGGATACTCTGGTGACAATGTGGCAGCCAAAGGACATCTTAAAGTGAAAAGATTTAACTAGACTTGAACTCCTCTTGAAGCACGTTTCATTCTTTAACCTACATTATGCCAACAGTATACTGTTGGTTGTTGACTCTGCCTGATGAATTTCTATTAGTATCTTGAGTTTATCATAATAGGACGTACTTCTAACTACTGTTTTACGTGAGAACATGGATTGTACCCCAGGAAAGTTAATTGCCATTGAGACTACTGAGAATTATGGGATCCACCTCTTGGACTAAACCACTAATGACGAAGGATAATGAGCTATTTCACCTTGGCCCACAAATTGACTTCATTTAAACCCAGCAATCGTCCCAAATCTGGAATCGTTGACTCTGGGAGGATAATAATAGTCTTTAATGCTTTCATTGACACTTTGATATTTCTTTTTTCTTCCAGCAGGGATGAAAGAGATAATGCGATTGACTTTGATAACGTGGTGTTGTAAATAGCGATCCTGTGGATACTTATCTTAATTTACCACCCACCGTCTCCATTGTTCATGTGTCCAAAGTGAAGTCCTGTCACTTGAGGCACATGAGGTAGATCATGAAACAGTTTGCAGGTTCAATGTCTTGCACAAGGACACTTTTACATGTGAAGCTAGGGCTCAAACCACCAAACCTTCAATTAATAAATGCCCCAGTCGACCATCTGGACCAATGTCACCCCCAGTTTCAGTATCAATCTCCAGTTTAATGGTTGATGGGTTTTCATGCATTTTTGGTTACATCCAATGGCGCCACAATGGCCGTCATCTCTCAAATGCATAGACCAGTGCTGAAAAGAGAAGTTAGAACAAAGACTGTCTCATCACTGAGGTGTAAAAATAGATTAGGATTTAATCAGAAGACAATTGCATGCAAATCAGTTTCCCTTGAAGTGCCGTGCCACTCAAGGGACGGACAACGAAGGAAATTTGGGTTAGATTCCTTTCGGCAACCATTTTACTCCTCGGAGACGTCCCTGTGTTTTTCTTATCTGTCTGTCTCTCTCACTGTTTCTGCTAGCATGACACCGGAGCTTCTCCATTCACCGCTAAAAGCTCTCGCTGTCAAAAACAATATTATTATTTAGCAAATGCTTCATCAAAGTGCCAGTTTGGAAGAATTAGAGGCCACATCCAAACTTTGCCCTTTGTATCGGTATCAGGATGAGCACTTTGAAAGATGCACCTCCTGTCTGTGTGTGGGCAGTGTTACTGAACCATCGTAAATGAATGTGACACGATAATCAGTCCCCATGCAGTGATCCAACAGTGACATAATAACTTATAGCAGATGTGGTCACACCCTGTCAGTGTTTCGAGTGACTCTCGGACTCATCAAGTCTCGGACATCTGGAGAGATTTATTGTGAAATATTGGAAATGTTTAGCTGCTTCCAAACCCATCTGCCAATGCATTTTTTGCAGTCAGAATACCCATATGCTCTGACTGGAATAAGATTAATTAAAAATTATGCAGGCGTGGTATTAAATTGAATATCTTGTTGTGAAAATCGGATACATTTTGGACGTTTTTTCTCCCGGAGCCCTAAAATTAGAATTAAAATTAGATGTCCCATCCATTAGATGTACATCTTGGCTGAGGCTAGCAAGAAAAAAAAACATTTTTCAAGCTGCATTAGTCAACAGTTATTATTTTAACAATGGATCAAATGACAAACCCACAGAGAAATATCTAGACTGTGTAGTTCCCTTCAGCTTTACGGGGCGTTTTAGCATCTTTCAGCTTGTAGTTTTGGTTGTCTCTTGTTTCATGCAGCAACACTCAGCTGTTTTCAACCCAATGCATGCTACCCCCAGCACCACTGGTATTAGCAACCAGTGCACTGGTGAACATAGTGGAGCATTTAGCAGCTAAATAGCACAATATTGGTGGAGACCAAAAATAGAGCTAAAAGGGAAGTAAATATTGGACTCCCTGACTCCAAAACAACATGTAAAGAATATATAAATAGGCTACTATTTGCTAACATGCAAACATGCCATTTAGCATTGGATTTGGCATTTGGATGTTTCCAGCTTCTTTGCAGGATTTTAATCAGAATCAGAATTATTAAACACTCTCTGGTCTGTTTGCCTAATTTGGTTAAATTCTGAATTTATGTACTATCCTTATTAAAGTTTTATATAACTATGGTAAAATTCAAATGACATTAAAATCTTAATGAGTACTAAACAAGGAACAAGTGAGGAACCCTTTGCTGATACTGAATGGCTGACATAACCTCTTTAACACGGCATCAAAGACTATTATTGTGTATAATAAAGTTGATATTTGATAATTAAACAAATCAAGTGCCAAGTTCCTTTTTTCACAGCTTTTTCCCAGGAGTTACACAGTTGTCAGAAATCTGATGGTAAGATATTGTGAGATCATCCTTCATTAACGCCTTATGAGGACCATGGAAGTCTTCAGGGAAAACGTGTCCATTCATGTACGACACAATCGCAACAACATTACTCAAAACAGAACAGGGACGGAGAAGAAAAAGTAAAAACAGACCTGCACACACTGTTGAGGATAACTGCTTTAGACGTCACAGCAAATGAGGCGTAGACAAGTAAATGGATAATAAATGGAGAAATGTTTTGGCTGCAGGAGGAAAAAAATATTTTTGAAACTTATTTCATGCGCATCAAACTTTTCTGTATGATGGATCTGACGGATACGCAGATTGAAAATATTTAAAAATACTGTTTACTTCTCAAAATGTGAAGGGATTCCACAAAACAGTTCAGATATCTGTAATGCTCTGACCTATATCTCAGTGTTAGAAATCTGGCTATTGGTCCAGGTCCTCTCCTGAGAGGCTCCTCTGAGAGCGAAGGTCTATTTCCAGTGTGCCTATTTATACAGTGCCTGCCTCAATAGAGAGGCGAAATGAAGCAAGATCTTCCCAGCAATCAGGCCAGGAAACTGAAGGCTTCACTCCATCGAAATCCCATTTTCACTGTCAGACGTGAACCCGCCGTTGCAATGGCTCCTGAAATAAAAAGCAATCCAATGCAACATCATGTGTTTTGTCTGTAAGTCCCTCGCACAGTGTCAGCTGGGATCGGCTCCAGCATCCCCGCGACCCTGATAAGAATAAACAGTTAGGAAAAAGGTGGATGGATGCAAGTTGGCAGTTTTGGGGGATAAACTGAGTGCCTGTCACCACAGGTGACTTTTTTCAAGTCATTTGATTATTATTAATATAGAAATAACTGTTACATATTTTCTAAAAAAATGATTTAAACTTTGAAACATGCTCTTGAACAAGGTAATAATATGTTTTTAACTTGAGTTATTACAAATATATTATATGTTGTATTTTCCTTTTTTATACAGAGGCACCACTGTGCTTGAAAATACACATTTATTCCGTCTGTCTCCTTCAGAGTGAAAGCTTTCCTTTTAAATTTTACACTTGGACTTCTGTCGTGTAAATCTTGTTTGTAACAATAACACTGTAAAGTTGTTCCCATCATAGAAACAGGTGCTGGCTTCACACTTGCACATTAGTGGAAGGATGCCTTCACAGCAACTGGATTCATTAGCCTAATCTTCTGGGTTGGGAGCACTCCTTTCTTCCCCCTGCTGAAGTCTCTAACGGCTGGATAATATGTCTGCTCCAGGCTGCTGCTGCTAAAACGCCTGGAGGGCACTGGAGCAATCTGCTTTGTGTTTCTAATCACGAGATCTGCTAAGGTATAAATGTCCTTTTAAAGGGACTTTCTGCAAGGACGCAGATAATTACGTTCTGTGTTGGAAAGACTCAAAATTTAACTGTCCAGGTAACGGATCACCCCTGAAACTTGTCATTCAAACATCCCTCAGAGATTAAAGTGATGACACGGTTGTGACATGTCAAGTTTGTCCTTGTGCGGCTACGTGTTGTGTGTCAATGACACCAAGGTTAACTGATGTCACCCTTTTTTTTGTCGCATTTGCAGTGGCTCAGCAAAACGGCTCCGTTAAGTGTTGTGGCTACATCTGCTGCTGCTGGTGGGGGGTCCAGGCTGCTGTGGAGAAGACTGGGGAAGCGGAGCAGAAGCAAACCGGGACCGTGCTTCCAGGATTTCTTCCACCAGGCAACGCTGTGAGCCTCATGAATGTCATTAAAGGCATTCAAAACAATAATCAGGTATTTGATTTTCATCAGCAGCAGAAGAATAGATAGAAGACCATTGACAGATAGACTTGTGCTTGTTGTATTATCTGGTCAAAAAAAACACTAATCAGGTATTTTCTACTTAGTTTACTCTGACTTGTTCTCTGGTAAATATCTGAAGTAAATATTTAGTTTCTTTACTTTTATAATTTGTTTCTCAAAACTTAATGCAAAGACTGATTCCAGTGCAGTGATTTATTCAAGAAAACCACGCTCGCGTGTACACGTGCACACAAACACTCGCACATCATTTGCTGCAGGGCAAACATTCTCCCACCAACATTTACGCCTCTTCTTTGCATCTCCCACCGGCCACATCCCCTACAGACAGATTCAAAATCATCACCAGAAATGATCTATAAATGTGTGAACGCCTCATTTCCGCCTGTGTTTAGAAGAAGAAGAAAAAAAAAAATAATGCACACCGCCTACAACAGCTGTGCTCCTCTGCATGCTGGATACTGTATGTTCACGTGTCCTGGTGCTAAGATTAACTGTAAGATTTATGATCTATCTATCTATCTATCTATCTATCTATCTATCTATCTATCTATCTATCTATCTATCTATCTATCTATCTATCTATCTATCTATCTATCTATCTATCTATCTATCTATCTATCTATCTATCTATCTATCTATCTATCTATCTATCTATCTATCTATCTATCTATCTATCTATCTATCTATCTATCTATCTATCTATCTATCTATCCTATCTATCTATCTATCTATCTATCTATCTATCTATCTATCTATCTATCTATCTATCTATCTATCTATCTATCTATCTATCTATCTATCTATCTATCTATCTATCTATCTATCTATCTATCTATCTATCTATCTAGTCCTACCGCTTCTACCTCACAGCTAATCTGAAATGTGGATCATCGATGGAGCTGATGCGGGCTTCTACCTATCAATAAAAGCAACTACACTCTTAATTATTCATAACTTTAATATAAATTAACTTAATATAATTGGTTCAGGTGAGTTGTATATTAATTTAACCTTAGTACAGTTGTCATGAACGAGGAAATTTGCTATAGAGACGAAAACTGTTTTTTGTACCAGGCTGTAAACGTGTTTATTTCTGCTGTGAAGTTGGACATTTCAACATGGGGACTTATGGAGACTCACTCAGTCTGTAGCCAACCTCAAGTGGACAACAAGAGAAACTGCAGTTTTTGGCATTTCATTTCACAGCCGCAGAGGTCGCTGCTTTGTTATTGCCTCTCCTTTTCCTTCTCATCTCCACATGTCAGTGTTTACACTGCTGCCTTAGCAGTAGCTCCATTAAGAAAGGTTTACTTACACAGGCTAGTCTTGCTGTACCTTCACAAAGCAACATAAAAGAGGCATGCATGAAAAAATAGAACAATTGCCCCAAAACCAAACTATCCCTTTAAATTGGGGCATGCACCTATACTTAGAAGCCGGGACATAAGACAAAATAGGGCTGTGGGACACAATCTAGTGGACAGCTCATATTATTTATTGATTTTAAGACAACAGGGAGATAAAACAAATGAAATAAAGATGTAATTCTACCTTTTTATGGAGCTGAGGTGATCGATGATCATATAAGACTGACACAACTGTCTAGGAAGAGGTCGGGACATTACGGGGCACTCAAGTTTTGTCGAGCACTTGCATGTAATGGGTGGGCAGGCTTACAGAAGCAGATGAGAGAGGCCACTCGGGCACTGCGGAGTGTAAATGACTTCAAATCAGATTCACGAGTGGATAATGGTTCAGGATGATGCCTCCTTTGCCTTCGGATGGAAAGACTTCATGTTTTCATGATTGTGGGCGGCAATAGCAACGAAAAAAAAGTGCTTCATAATAAGATATTAAGCCGCTGTTTTCCGAATGCAGCTATAAAAATACAGTGTTCTCTGCCCTGAAATCACAAATCCAGATTGTACTTTGGTTACAGCCTCTGTAGTGCTGCACCTTTCCATTGTTCTAAGTCTTAATAAAGGTAGGAACTGGCCAACAACGATGTGGGCTGTGAGGTGATAACCAGACCCCTGAAGGAAAGGATGAATGTGAATATTTTTTCTCCTGAATGTGGAATTTGATGTTATTTTTATAGACTTGAATGTCAGCGAAGGTGTTTTTTTTGTTTTTTTTCTCATGATGTTTGAAGCCTGAGGGGAGATTCTCCTTTTGGCTCCACCTCCGCCTCTGCAGGGAGGTCAGAGGTCACGGTCAGCTCCGAAAAACATCCGCGTCTTCCAGCTGAAGGAACGATCTCGTGTTTGCCCGAGCACGCATAAAGCGAGGCACGAGAGGGCAGCCTCAGTGATTAAATGCATCTGTATCTGTCATGAATGACAAATATTTTTCAGGAGCAGAAATTATTCACGAACAAGATCCTCTTTGATTTGCATGGTTTGATGTTGCTTTGTAATTTACAGGCTTTAATGCAATAACAGGTTTGGTAAACCTTTGATGGTGTAAATTTCAGTCTTCAGTCTTATGATGGCACTTCTTTATAGATTATTCTCAAGAAGATAATACTTCCTGTCACATAAATCATCCAAGTAACATTCTGATGTTGTTAGACAGCTGAAGAAAAGTAGGTTTCTATTAACAGATCAAATGACATGTAATTTGAACTCATAATAAAAAAACAATGAATAAATGTCAACCATCTATTGCGTTCCTCTCAGATTTATGCTGTGTTCTATCTCATTGTTTTGGTTTTTACAACCTGCTCTTGATAAATCCACCCTGAGATACAAAGTTAGTAACTAACTGGTGAACATAGCGAAGTTGTTGAAGAGTCAGATACTTCCCTAAAGAATTGGTGGAGACCAAAAACAGATGTGTGAATCGGCAGCTGTTCGCTAACTCGTTAAATATTAATAACAAAACATGTCAATAGCGTGTTTACAGCTTGTTCTGCTGCCGCGGTGACCAAAAAAAACCCTAACAAACTTTAGACGCTTGAAACTTGGATTGTCGACCAATCAAGAAAGCACAAAGCACTGTCCATATCGCAGCTCGAACACTGGGAAGCTTCAGGTCTGCGTTTTTGTGTCATGTAGCATTAGTCTGGACCCTCAGGTGTGAAGAACTGTTCACCATTTAAAGAGGAAGTGATTTCTTTCTGCCTTTAGAACTAAACTTCCTCGTTTCTCCTACATGCTTGAAAATAGAGGGTGAGGCGAGGGGGTTGCAATCTGTAACTTCATTCATTCAATCATATATACTGATCCTTTAAATAAATTTAAATTTAGAGCCTGTAGTATTTTACAATTTAGTCACTCTGCCATCAGGAGGAGGGGTTTTGAAATTTGGGCAACGTGCTACAGTTGTTGATCGTGGCTGTTTCACGTCACGCTGATCGGGTTCAAAATGTGGATGTTTGTGCTGTTGTCTGCATCTTTCATCATCAGGCGTTCTTTCCTGGTGCCACCGTTCTATTTTAAAAGCGACACATTCGTATTGTTTATGTGCTGACATTCACTTTCCGTCTCTTAATTTGTGCATGGTTAAGCCGAAACGCATGTTAACGAAATGAATTACCGTTGAAGTAAAACAGTGGCATGAGCTCTGCTCTCTGGAGTCTCATCTTCAGTCTGCATGTCTCTCTCTCTCTGCATTTGTTTGGTGTTGGAGATGTCACGTCTTTTTCTTTTTTTGGGGGGGCGGCGTGATTTCCAAACAGCTTGACTCGTGGTTCTGACTCATTAGCTTCCTGCACTGCTACAATGAGCCTCATCAATCGTAACCCCCAGCGCAAAAAAAAGCTGTTTTCTCCCTACCTGGCCGTGATGCCTCTCTTTGCTCAATAACACAGCCTAGAGACAGTGTGGCTGTGCACGTCGCAAGGAAATAAACAACACAAACACGTTTTTTTTTTATCTAAACGCTGTCAAAAGTGAGAGTACTTTGACAGTGATTTAACTGTTCATGCTATTCAGGCTACTGTATGACAGACAGACAAAACAATTTGGGTTTCTCGTGTAGGCACATGTTGAATCGTGCACAGATAGTGAGGTGTGGGCTGCAGATTTGAGATTTCACAAAGATTCAACACATGAAGAGAAAGTGACCTGCTGGTCAGTGGCCAGAGGCTTTTATTGTGATAGCGAGCAAGTAGGAAATGGGACAGCTTTTATCTTACAGTTTGACTTTCATGCTTCGACAAGACATACCTTTAATCGGCTGAAATATCTCACCTGCCAACATCCACCTGCCAGAACTTAACTAAACCCAACTTATCTTAACTTAGGTTAACTTAAACTATTAAAGAGAAATATCTTTGACGTTCCCCTCACCTCTTCATATCATACTGTACTTTCATCGCACTTCGTGACTGTTACAAAAAATAGCATTATGGGGCAGTTGGTAGTGTAGTGGGTTAAGCAGCCGCCCCGTGTGTGGAGGCTATAGTCCTCGCTGCAGCTGGCCCCGATTCAAATCCCGCATCGGACGGCTAATTTACTGCATGTCATTCCCCCTCTCTCTCTGCTTCCTGTCTATCTTCAGCTGTCCTATCAATAAAGACATAAAAGGCCAAAAAATAGGATTATACTGGGGTTTAGGTGTTTTAATTCATATGTCTCGCATGTCTCGTGCACTTCACTTAGTTGGCCTCTGATTTACTGAGGCTGGCAGGGAGAGATAATTATAAATCAGTAGTACAAGGACAGGAGAGACAGGCTAGAGGAGTACCATTTGGGTATGAATCATAAAGCTCATTACTGAGCAGAAAACCAAAAAAGGACATTATGATATTATCTGCATCAGGTGGGAGGTGTCTGAGACAGCCCATTTTTTAAAAAATGTCTAAGAACCAACTGTTAGAGCTCCTCGAGGAGCCTTTTCTCTGTAACCCCTTTTATGTGTTGCACTGTTAAACGCTCCTTCTTGTACAATTCAACTTAAACTTTGATACTTTGAATCCAGTCTCCCTTATTCAAGGGTTTTTCTTTAAAAAAAATCCATAACAGTGACTAGCTGGTGAACTTCCCTCAGCAGTTGGTGGAGTTTGGGGCTAAAAGGTGATTAGGGCGTGTCCATACAGGAGCTGTTTCAGCTGTGTTTTTCAGATTGTGTGTTGGGCTGTGAGCGCCGCCAGATCGGGGGTGACCTACACAAAATGCTGTGCATCTGTGAGGACTGAAGCTGCTGCTCGGTGAAGCTATGTGAGCTGTGCAGGCCGGGGATGCATTCATAAAGATTCAGTCCTGTTAAAGATGCTCACTGGGCGAAAAAGCCTCCACGAGTTTCCTCACACTTCCATGTATTTGGGTCCTACAGAACATGCATGGTCCTGTTTGAACCATGTTTAAAGCATAATGATAGTGTAAAAAACAATTCAAGGTAGCCAACATCTTACTCCATTTCCACTTCTTTTCCAAAAATGAAGTTTTATTACAAGGTTCAAAAACAAGGACCACGCCTTGAACTCATCCCATTTCTGCATCTCAAGTACTTAAGCACAGCTTATCCATCTACACCTTTTTTGACACCTTCTTTTATTTTCTCTCTTTTCTATTTCATTCAAACACAGGAACGTTGGGGCCTCTGATCCACAGAGCCACAAAGAGACGGTTCTTTATGTTCAGAGTCTCAACTTGCTCTCAGTCTTCCCGCCATCAGCTGACACCGGTCAATCTCTGAACTCCTTCATCCTTCACAACTCTCATCCCTTAACCCACATCCCTCATCCCTTCTACCACACATCATCTCAGTTCACCGTTGTGCACAACATGCAAACAGCCTGCCTAAATCTAAATCTATGTTTTTTTGTTAATGTTTTTTTTTCTGTACGTCTGTCTAAAGCCTAGCTAGGGTGAGACACGTTCAACCAAACACTTGCTACTTGTGGAAACTTTCTACTTGGTTACAAACTAAAGTTCAACTTGTTTCTCACCTTGACGAGAGAATCTTCCCATAATTGGAATCTGACCTTTATTATTAACTTTTGTAAAAATAAATCTACATCCATATTTAGTTAGTTTGTCAGTGTAGAGGATGGTTGAGCGCTGACAACACTGAAGAGTAAAAAGTCTCTGAAAGGAGTCAGAGAGGTGGGAGGACCTGATATAATTTAAATATGAGGTAATCCAGGTGACACATCCAGGTGCACGTCACATGAAAAGTGACACATTTCAGAGACGTAGATATTTTACATCATGACATCTTTATGTGTTAATTAGTAACACGTCCATAAGATGTTGTGGCATAAACAGTTAAACGAAGTACAAGTACCTATAAACGTTCCGCTTGTGTTTACAGGGGAAGAAAAAAGTGATAACGAGACATTTTTGCCTGCAAGTCTAAAAAATCAGTGTCTGCAAAGTTAATGAGATCTCGCTGTAACTGCCAGACAGTAACGACGACAGTCTTTCATGTGTGCTGAGCTCCAGCTAACAAGCTCTGCTGCAGCAGCTGTACTGTAGGTGTGTGTGTGAGAGAAAGAGAGGGTGTGTGTGTGAGTGCGTGGTGTCAGGTTGGGACTTTCTGAAGGCTGTCATCGGGCCTCGCGTGGCATCCTACAGGAGGTAATGTAATGACCCTCGACTGCCATGCCCCTCAACCCCTTTATAACACACACACACACACACCGGCAGCCGTCACAGAGCCATGCCTCACCTCTTTTACCTTCACACAAACACTCCCGTGCGCTCACACTGATAAAAAACTAGGTTATCATAGCAGTTATTTCTGCTGCAGGGCATATAGCTTACAAAGCAGAAGAAGAACCTGTTTCAGGGCATCGCAGGACAAACTTCAGAGACAAACACACACATACCGAAGCCACAAAAGCTGCTATAACATCAATTTAATTTGAAACCTCTAACAATTCTTGAGCGCCCCGTGCTCGGCGTGTGTCTTTAGGCCACAAATGTTAACACAATAAAACACCATGTACTGTAATTTAAACGCAGGACACACGTACAGGGAAAGGTCAACGCGGCATAATAAGGCCGACGTGACTTTTCCTAAAACTGTACGTCTGACATTTTGGAGGCATTTGAGTGCCTGTTGAATAAATATCATTACAGCTTTTTTTTTGTACAGTACGCTGCCATGCTTCCATTAAAAGAGCAAAATGTAATCAAATGTCTAAAAAAGAAAAGAAAGCAGAAGAAGAAGAAGAAGGAAAAAATCACTTGGACTAAAGCCTGCCTCCACAAAGAGCACGCATATTACTCATCCCCCACAGAGCCGCCTTGCTCTAGTGTATTGTGGGAGGACTGGGGTGGGCGGTTGTGCAGGGGATTGGGAGCCTGCGTTCTAAGACTACACTACATGACTTCGGCTTGCATGTAACATATCAGCATAATGTTTCCTCACATTCCCCCCTCGCACTAAGTGGCTTCTGTTTCAGCTCACTCAGCCTGTGTGTGTGTGTGTGTGTGTGTGTGTGTGTGTGTGTGTGTGTGTGTGTGTGTGTGTGTGTGTGTGTGTGTTTGTGTGTGTGTGTGTACTGTATGCACTTCAGAACTAATCAGGAAAGCCAGTGTGGTGGAACCCAGACATCTTGTTTATCCTGCGAGATTTACCCGCTCTTCACCTTCAGAGCCACACACATACACTTACACACACACACACACACACTCTTGCTGTACGCACACACACACACACACACACACACACACACACACACACACACACACACACACAGAGTGAAGGTCTTGCGCTTGTCCCAGGTGCAGAGAAATCTGTGAAGCAGCATGTGGCTTGTCCCAGTTCCTCCACAGTACCTGTGTGCCTTTGTGTGTGTGTGTGTGTGTGTGTGTGTGTGTGTGTGTGTGTGTGTGTGTGTGTGTGTGTGTGTGATTGCGTATTGCGACAAGACTGACCCATTTGAATCTTAATACAAGCGCACACCAATGCCTTCCTGAAACTAGTTCAACATGTAGGCTAGGCTGTGTGTAACGTCGTAGGAGTGATGGACGCCGATGGATGCTGGAGGTCAAAGGGCACGCAGGGAGCACGTCTATGAAACAAGTCCAAACATTTGGACGGAAACACGTTTTTTCACGTGTGATTGTCAAAGGCAGCGTGAGGTCATGCTGTCAGGAAACACCAAATGCTCAGATGGGTGCCGAGGAGGCCTCCACGCTCCTTGCGTCCTCCTTCAGTTTTGACAGAGGTGGAAGTCAGAGATGAGACTCTGGTGAAGTCATTTCAAAGCAGTGCACGTCTAATCTGTGTCCTGACCAGAGCAGGTGTGTGTGTGCGTGTGTGTGTGTGTGCGTGCACAGAGAGAGAGAGGAGCAGGAGAAAGCAAACAGAGACAGAGAAGAGAGAGGGAAGAGAGAGCAGCAGAGGGAGGGAGAGAAGCAAACAGAGAGAGAGAGAGAGAGAGAGAGAGAGAGAGAGAGAGAGAGAGAGAGAGAGGATTGTTTCTTTCTCTGGATGCCAACACCAGAAGCAGCATCAGCACCAGCAGTGTCTCAAATCTGCACGAGAGGTGACCGGGGTTGAGGGGTGAAGGTGCGTGTGTGAGGTGTGTGTGAGAGCGCGTGTGTGTGTGTGTGTGTGCGTGCGTGCAGTGCGTCTGGCGGAGAGACTGCAGGAGCACGGAGAGAGGCTCAACTTGCTCCTCTCTCTGCGCCGCTCTGCCCTCGGCTCGTCTCTCTTGCTTCCCCGGGACACAGACATCTGGCGTGGTGACATGTGAAGAGGCTTGAAGTATGGCATGCAAAGATGGTTTCTGCAAAAAAGAAGGAGACGGTGACAGAAATGCGCCCAGCCTTTATTCGGACCCTCTTGTACTTTTTCTATTTGGCGACTTGGTGAGTCCCACAGTGTTTCTGTCCGTGGTGCTGAGACCTCCCGCCTTCTCGCTTCTGATGAATCTTGCACTCAACTTATGGTATCCTGACTCCTTATTTTATTCTTTCTAGTGTGATGGAAATCTCTGGACAGACAAAGAAGGATGAAAGGATCTATCCGGAGAATTTTACTCGCATTTTAGACCGACTTCTGGACGGCTATGACAACAGGCTTCGACCTGGATTCGGGGGTATGTTGGAAAAACATTCTTGTGCACAATCTGCTTGAAAAACTAACAACAATTATAACGTTTAACAAAGAGTTTTAAAGGCAACTTTTATCTTTAATTTGACTTTTTTTTGTGCCAAACGCGCCATTACGCACAATGAAATATCGGTAAACCCACTATTAAGCGTCAAATCCACCATCTGAGTCAAGTCTGTTTCATCCATAGTGATTATATATAACCCCTGACACACTCCAAATAATCCTAAAATGTAGAATTGTATCTTTTATTTGACTGTAACTCACTACTGGGCACCAAAATGCGTCATAAGTCAAATCGAGTTGGTGTTACATGTGTAGCCTGAGATCAAACATCTGCCTCAGTGGGTTTAAGCCCTAAAAACTTCTCCAAAAATCTCATGGAAAAGCACCAGAGGCTTCAGGACATTCAATAGATGACGTGCACAAGACACACAATGGGAACAGAAAGCAGCAGTGTATTGTTTTTTTTTTTTTTTTGTTCTCTCTTTCTGTGTGGGAGACTTTTATTAAACATGTTGCTTCATGGTCACACGCGATGTTACATCGTGTTTCATCCTGTAAGTCAGTCTGAAGAGGGGCCTCCTCTTAAGCTCGCCTTATATAACCATGTGTGTGTGTGTGTGTGTGTGTGTGGACAAACGCTTAATGCACAGTTCAAGTGCTAAAAGTACGGATTTGCTTTTTTTTCTTCTTCTGTGCATCATGTTTGAAAACGTCTAAAAAGAGACATCCTGTCAGGAGACATGTGCAGATTGTCAGCCTCAGCGTAGCTTTATCCCTGCACTCATAAAACACGACTTTACAGTGTGCATCCACATTTATTCACTGAGAGAGTAAGAAAAAAAAACCCAAACAGGATTATGTTTTTACATTTTAAGCTATTTCAATTGTACAAGAGCTCTGTTTCTCTCTCTGTTTGGGTTTGGCGTGCTTGTATTCCTGCAGAGAGTGTGTTTATGCACGAGTGTGAGTAAGACTGACATCTCTCTCTTAGGAGGAACTGTGACATGGGAGCATTTAAGACAGGAAGCAGTCATCAAATGTGACACTTGTTGTCTGTTTCATTGAATCAATAGGTCCTGTGACTGAGGTCAAGACTGACATTTATGTGACAAGTTTTGGACCTGTCTCGGATGTTGAAATGGTACGTATCCACGTTTATGCATTTCAGAGTATTTACATGAACGTTAAAGGTCCAGTATGTTCGATTTCTCAGTATTTATTGGCAGAAATGGGTGTATAATCACCTGAATATATGAATCATTGTGTTTTCTTGTCTTAAAATGAGCCCTTTATATATAAATAAATATATAAACACTGATCTAGATATGACCTTTTGCTTTTAATATAAATTTGGCAGCCAGAGTTTGGTGCAGAGGCTGAGGCGCAGGAGAGTATTCATTCGGTTGCAATCTGCAACTTCACCGCTAGGTGCCGCTAAATCCTACACAATGGACCTTTAAGTTCACACACTTGTTCTAGATATACAGTGTATACAACAGTCATATTTGCAGATTCATGCTTTAGCTAAGGGGAGAAGAACTTACTTCAGTATTGTCTTCGATTTATTCAACAGAGTAGGAAGTCAATAAGAGCGTACAACTGTAACTGAGTATTTCAGCTGTAAGGTCAGAGATCCTCACACACATGAGTCTGACATACATTCATGCTGTTTCTGCCTCGCACTCGGCGTGTTTGGAAACCTTTTCGTTGGTAACAAGCAAACTCACCTTGATAAGTGAATCCTCCCATAATTGGAATCTGACCTTTATTTTTTTTAGCCTTGAAGGTTATCACAAGAACTCCTCGTACACAGTTTGCTACCCACACTCTCGGTAAGCACTCGGTAGCAAGTTAACAGCTGCAAAGTTGCAAACCTAAAAATACACAAAGCATAGCAAAATATAAAACAGTTTAAAGGTTAATGACTGACTGACTTTCTTCCAGATGAACGCGGATAATCACGATGCAGCATCATCCCACCTAACAACCTACCAACCTTCATAAGTTTCTCTCTCTCTGTGTGTGTTTGTCTTAGGAGTACACAATGGACGTGTTCTTTCGACAGACGTGGGTGGACCGGAGGCTGAGGTACGAGGGCCCGATAGAGATTTTGAGGCTGAACAACCTTATGGTGACTAAAGTGTGGACGCCAGACACCTTCTTCAGGAACGGCAAGAAGTCAGTCGCTCACAACATGACGGCCCCCAACAAGCTTTTCCGCATCATGAAGAATGGCACCATTCTGTACACCATGAGGTACGATAAGTCCATCGCCATGCACACGTACGAAACATTAACTTAACCTCGATCGAATGCATCTTTCTGTTCTGTTTTTGCATCATTCGTATATTTTGGTGTTTGTGCTGATTAAATGAATTATACTTGGAGAAGAGAGAAGACAGATTTTGTTTTGATTTTAAAGCAATCAAGTGAGATTTACTGTGAAATCAAACCCAGCGGCTTACATAGTAAACAGTGAGTGGAGCTGTGTGGAGGCAGCGCAGAGGCTGCCAAACTTTCAAATCTTAAATTCAATATAGGAGACAAAAACTGCTCGTTTGCCTTCCGATGTGTATTTATATCAGATGAATAATGAAGCTTGCTGTGATTTCTCTATCGGCCGCATGCTAACGTTTAGGAAGCTTGCTTTTATTCATCAGGTATGGAGTGAAACCCACGTCGCAGTGTTAGGAAGGTGGTAGCTCACCAAAACTTTGCTGTTGCTGTCCTTAATACTGACACATATTCTTGTTGCGTGTGTGGGCGCACGTGTGTGTCTCTTATTGATCAGCTGTGTTCTGTACCGCAACAGGTTGACCATCAGTGCCGAGTGTCCCATGAAGCTTGTGGACTTCCCCATGGATGGACATGCGTGCCCCCTCAAGTTTGGAAGCTGTAAGTCCTGTATGCATGTGCGAACACTGACGAACAATGTGAAATCTAACCAAATGTAATCCGAGTAACTAGTAAGAGACTCTTTTAATTGTGCACTAGCTCAGGTGAAGACCTCTGACAGGACCAAATCAACCTGCAATGAGCTGGTGGCTGGTGATCCTGCAGTATGATGCCACATATCAGAAAACGCAGAACCCCAAATGCACAATCCAGGCAGACAAACCAAGTTTAAAGAGCCAGGCTGAGGCAGAATCTCAATACTTAAAGCTAGGTCAAAAGAGAGGATCAGGTTAAAGAAAAAAACAGGCTGAGATATAAATGGATGCTGCAAAGCTAAGGCTTGTGGCACATAGACAATAGTGGCTAAGCACTGCGATACATCCTGAGGAGTATCCAGGTGAGTGATGAAGCAGGAGCAGCAACAATCGAGGCTGCGTCTGAAATGACAGTGGAGTTAGAGCCTGGAAATCTTTAAATGCATTTAAAAGCTGCCGTTTACAAAGTGTCAGACGATAGATAATCATGTTGGGAGTATTTTCCATCAATGCATCATCACCGCAGGTTCCCTCCTTTAGTCAATATTAGCATCTGTAAACAAATAAACCCATTGCTCGAAAGACTGCTGGCCTCTACTGACCTCCACGCTGTATTTTACATTTTGTGCCTCCCGGTGTTGTTTCACAGGAGACCCACTGGATTACTTTAAATAGGCAGGCATCACGATTTGCAAGTAAAACACAGCAGATAGTTTCAGCAGAGTTTTGACTTTATTTGAGCTGAATTCATTTGAATTGGAAAGATTTCTGAAGGGGGAAGAGTTTGACTTATTCGCCTCTTCTTGCAGAGAGTTTTTTAACGGGAGGATTGACACCCCTCTTATGTTTGCGAGACTCGATAAATATGAAGCCAGCAGCCGGGTTAGCATAAAGACTGGAGAAAGAGGGGAGAACAGCTAACCTGGTTCTGTCTAAAGGTTCCTCCCAGCACCCTGAAACTCACTAATTAAAACGTTAAAGCTAATTTGCTAATTTGTGCACAGACTGAAGTGTAAAAACCAACAAGCATCTCGATGTCTCCACCTGTGTTTGTGCTCAAATAAACTAACCAGCTGCTCGCTTTCTTGTTACGCAGATGAGAGTCTGCGAAAGATAAATAAATGCTACATATAACGCCTCTGAATAAAGATTTATTTTTAGGAGTTTAGGATGTAAGGACGTCTGTCACAAATCCAAAAATTTGCCCTGACTTGCTCGATCTCATGACGGCTCGGAGTCTGTGCTGAAAAGAGCCAGAAAAGTGAACGCTAACACTAAATAATGAAGTATTTCATTCTCTAATGTGAACAATGGAAAGTGTTTATATTGGGCCTACTGGTCAGCAGAAACGACTTATCTCAAATAAAGGAGTTTCTCAGATAGAGCAGCAGCTCCGTCTTATCGGAGCAGAGCAGCAATTTGAAGATTACATCTGCGAGAGAAAAGACGACGAGTTTGCCTTTAAACTCGCCCAAATCCGCCGTCAATTACCCAGTGTGGTGACATTGCGGAGGACAAATTCACATTTCTCAGTTCATTGTCATCCTCCTCCTCCTCCTCCTCCCCCTCGCACCCTCTACTCATCCTCCATCCTCCTCTTTTCACCATCCTGCTCTGCTGGTGCTCGCCTCAAGTCAGGGGGAAGCGACCGTGGATCTGAAGTGGCCCGAAGTGAAGGAAAGGTCAGAATCCCTTCCTCTGCCTCAGGATAGCGCAGACCTATGCAGCTATTTTCCATAGCTGGTGTGTGTGTGTGTGTGTGTGTGTGTGTGTGTGTGTGTGCTAATTTCCTCTCTGTCTGCCCTGCCTCCATTATTTTCTCCATCTCTTCTTCTTCCCCCCTCTTCATCCTTCTCTCTTTTTCCGCATCTCCATCTGGACTTGTGTGCACAGGCATTGCGTTCCACTCCATGACACACCGGAGTCATTTCATTTTGGCAGTGCAGTCGGTATCCCGCCGATGTGGAGTCCCATTGGGAGTGGCAGGCGCAGACAACTGGCGTTTTGTTGTGTGTCCACAGAGTGGCCAACCTCGGCAGGATACATGCAGCAAAAAAAAACCCCACTCACGACAGACACGACAGCGGACTGGGAACTCTGGGAACTTTGAATTTATCTTTGTTGCGTTTGTTTCTGTGGATTTTCGTGTATTTTTATTCTCAGTGCCTCTTCAGTGACAGATCCATCTTTATTTTTCTCACAGAATAGTAAATTAATTACTCTGGAGTTTTCCTGTGTTTGAATAGAAGTGAGGGGTCACGCTGCCACACAGCGCTGGTGGACCTGAAAAATTAATTAGTCGGTGGAGAGTTTCAGTATCCCGCTGCTCCGCAAGCTTTTCCCCTTTGTCGTGAATACAACTCCTGGAGAAACGATGAACAGTAACGACTTGAAAACTTCAAATTTAAGGATGATGAATATCACTGTGGCAGCCATTTAACACATGACTTCACTTACACTCAACAATGTACTCATTAATATTCATATATTAACAATTGAAGACATTATGTAGTGATGAACCCACAGAGACTCTGCAGTTTAGTGTCTCTCAGCTCATTGTTTTGGTTTTAAAGGAGCCTTAGTTAATGTTACAGTGTTGTATTTTGATATTTAAAGTTTAAAAAAATTAGGTAATTTGATGAAAAGTTTAAGTTTCCTGAATGCAATATTTTTTTTCTATTCTTCATGACGAACCAACGAATGATCGTCATGTTGCAATGTGCAATTTAAACTTGCAGTAAATCAAGTGAGTCATCACCAAGTTCTTTAATTGGTCTTGGAAATCTGCTACACTGACGGTTGACGGCTGAGTCTATTTATGCAGCTCGAGACTTCTCTTCACGTTTTTGAAAGTTCCTTTTTAGTCGATGTCTTTCAGTTTGCTCTGCCTCAACTATTTGGTAATTTGCAGAGTTTGCTGGTGCATCTGTAGCTTTAACTTGCCATCAACTTTAGCGGTTACGACAAGTTCAATTCTCTATTAGAGACGTATTAACACCAACACTCTCCTGGTACTTTGAAATCCCAGTCTGGGCTATATTGAATAAGATAGCTGCATTGCTAACTAACTAACAGCAACTACAGCTGGTTGTGAAACTAGCTGCCCATTAGGAAACATCAGAGAGAAGAAAATATTTTCTTTCATCCCCTAGAAACACTTCTTTCTCGCTGCGTTTAGCTGTTTTTTTTTCCAGCCTAATTCTTGTCTCATTTCTGTCTTGGTGAATAAGTAAATTAATCAAATTCAGTGCCGCTGTTTTCTAGCTGCTAAGTTAGTGAAGCTGTCATGTCGTTGAACACAAAGGCAAGAGGATGAAACCGTGCTCAGAAGCACTACTGCTGCGCCAGCTAGTTGCTGCAACCTCGGCAGGCTCCCGCGAAGTGTCCAATTAGGAGAAAGTGGACTTTTGGAGTGGACCTGCATGAAGTGCCAGTGCATGATAAATAATGTGTTTTTTTAAGAGTGAATCATGCAAAGCTACTCTAGTGGAGTCTAAAAATATAGAGCTGAAATTGAGCATAATAAGTCCACTTTTAAGTTGCGGCCCGGTCTGGCTGCTCTCATCAACCTCAATTCCAGCAGCTGTGTTCGGTGAATGAGCCGCTGATAAATCAACCGTGCGCTACCTGCCCGGTACTAAACAGCAGAGGAAGTTAGAGCCGGTGAACGTAGTGTAGCATTTAGCAGCTAGAGAGCACGATGTTCACCTGGAGGAGACCAAACAAGAGCTAATATTGGCCGGTCATTCATGAGATCGCCAGAAACAGCACTCTGAATGAATGCTAATGTCTGCTTGATGTATAAATAGCCAGCTGTTTGCAAATGCATTCGCCTTAACAACCTTGTCTTTATTAAATGTCAACTTTACAGCTTGTTACACCCCTGAAATAATCAATAGATGCTTATAGCTCCTGGTTCATTGCACTTAGCTCAGGTTAGGAGAAAGGTGTCAGAGGCAGGGAGCGTTTAACTATCTATCTATACATGTATCTATATTCACAGATAGACACATACACTCACTGTAAATGGAGTGTTTTAACTGTATGTGCATGTCTTGTCACATTCATCCATTCAAACGCTGACGCAAACTGCTCTGCTGCAGCTGGTCCCACATTTTAGGAGCTGTCGGGGGTTTGGTATCTCGCCCAAGGGCATGTCGACATGCACACCAGAGAAGAGGAATCAAACTACCAATAGCAAATATGCAAATAACAGTTATCATATCAAGACAGTATGCAATACCCTGTGTGGATGTTACAAACACAGCACGTCTTTGTTTTTCAAACCGCACTGTTCACAACTTACAGTAAGTGACTCACATCGAGGTGGCTTTGCTTTGTCTTCCCACAGATGCCTACCCTAAAACAGAGATGATCTATACTTGGACCAAAGGGCCTGAGCATTCGGTGGAGGTCCCCCCTGAGTCCTCCAGCCTCGTTCAGTATGATCTCATCGGTCAGACGGTCTCCAGCGAAACGATTAAATCCATCACAGGTGAGACACGCTCATGCTTTCAACCGTTCTGATCTATCAACCGAGAGTTTCACCGAAGGCTCCGAGGCAAAATGTTTGCAGGGGTTGATGTTGTGAACTCGGTTGTTTATTTCTTTCTTTTGAGGTGGAGTGTAAACTCTGTTTTCCCTTATTGAAAGAAAAGATGTTCAGCGGTCTGTGTGTATTGTGAAAACTGGTAGATTTACCAGCTCTATGCTGTATTCTCCAGATGACAGACAGGATGAATGCAGCAGTGGTGTCAGATATTGGGAGGATTTGGGGCTTTGACTCCAGCATCTTGAAATCAAACCCTGTAAACATCACGAGCTGAGGCATTTCAGTTCACATAAATACAGAACGATCCAAATAAAACCTTTAGGAGCACGAGGTTGCAACAGGTTTGTGCATCTGAGTTAAAGTTAAATACAGAGGAGTACGAAGAAATCAAATGTGACTTCTGAAAATAAAACCTGGGACTTTAACTTCTTTGTTAATCAAACTAATTCATTTCTTCTCCAGGTGAATACGTGGTGATGACGGTCTACTTCCACTTGAAACGTAAAATGGGCTACTTCATGATTCAGACGTATATCCCCTGCATAATGACAGTAATCCTCTCCCAAGTGTCCTTCTGGATAAATAAAGAATCCGTCCCGGCACGTACAGTCTTCGGTATGTAGACCTCATCCTGCAAAGCTTTCCTGCTCTCTGTTCTGTTTATTTATTTATTTGACGCCTGCATGCCAGCGGAGCAATCAGAGCTGGAGTGTCTCTCCACCTTGCACAACGAGGTGACGGCACAGTGTGAGGTGATTATGGGGAATATAGAGAGCTGCTATTTATTTCTTTATTTTTTATCTGAAGATTGCTACATTAAATGTAGATTCACCAACAGCTGATGAAACATTGTGGTGCATCTTCTAAACAAAGACCAGAAATTTGTATCTGGCTCGTCAAACAGCGGACGATACAAAGTCTTCTCATGATGTTTTATGGTGCGCTCTCTCTTCTATGGGTTGAAGTTGTAATAAAAAATGCAGTCCAGATGGCCCATGGGATGTTTTATGTATCTATAGATCTGAAAATTTTGTAAACATGATTTCTCATTTATACAAAATAAAGAGAGATCTTTCTAGCGGTTAAAATGCAGTTAAAAGTTAAAAGGCCTCAAATGAAACAAAAATAACAAAGGTTATTTTAGTTATGTCACCATTTTCATATTTAAAAACAAAGATTACATCTTAATTATGGTTTATTCTATCCAGCAAAAGACTGAAACACAGAAATACTCAATACTAAATGTAGCTAACAGCGGTGTTGGGCAGTAACTAACACATTACTAGTAAGAAGTCGTGTAAGGGATTATATTTTTAAGTATATATTACAGGGAGAAATCACAGCAATGCTCTGTTACATTAACATTTGGGGGCTGGTTTGTTCACTGCTTGTACAGAGGTTGATGGAAGGTCGATATCAGCTTCAGTGGGCCGAGACGTGTTAGCTTCCGGGTCTTTGTTAGTCTCTGCCAAAACAAGCAGAAGTACAACTCCCAGTGATTTTAAAAGTTGTTGTCATGTCGTCTCAACACAAGTCATTCAGGAGTCACCTAGCTAGTTTCCCTCAGAGTTGCAGGGTGTGTGAAATGTACAGCTGAGCCATCTGTGCAGCCACCGCGGCGAGGCTTGCTGTTGACAGTCGGTAAATCCCTCTGGGCTTGTATTTAGTTATTTTCTTATTCTGTATCTGGACTCAGTTCTACTCTTACAGTTAGTGTCAGTTGTTTACGAGGATTGTAGGGTTGTTGCTGAACTGCTTGCTCGGCTCATTTCCAGTTTTTGGCCTGTGAACCAGTTGCACTATTTGTGGTTCTGTTGTAAAGCTTGGGTCCATGTCCGTGAACAGACTGGTTATTGTGTGTTGACAGAAGGTGCAGAATCACAGACTGAACCTTTAAAACTAGACCAATGTCAGTGCTGTTGTCTTATTGTAAAGGGAACTCTCTGATAGTCATGGCACTGATTTTAAAAGCAGCTCTGATAGATTATAATATGGAGCTTAATCTTCAAGTAATAATAATAGAAAGAAAACGATTGTAAGCACTGATTAATGATTCGTTGAACAGCTGTGTGACTGTTAACTGTTTATGAAGGAACTAATCATGAACTAATTCTTTATAGAACAGGTATAAGCAGGTTTGGGGCCATGTTGTTAAAAAATGCCTGTGACTGTTTGACCACTCTCTGGAAATGGATCATGACTAAACTCCATTCATTACCAAGCAGTAATTAATGGATTACTGACATATTTAAATACATTATTACCAAACAAAAAGACTAAAAGAAGAGCCAAAGAGATTTTCCTCAACATAACACCAGATTTATTGTTATTGATGGTTTATACATCAGCCATAAACTATTAGATTACAACTCAATAAATGGTACATATGTTGTAATCCAAAATATAATTGATGTAAGTTTATTTATTTCCACTGTGGTGCTTAAAACGACACTCCTGTGTACTCAGTGTAACTCATGAACAGCAGCAGTACTAGATATATCGCTTTTTCATTCCACCCATTCTTCCTTCAAATCCTGGCGCCTACATTACCCACAATGCAACCCAGCTGCCAACAGTTCAGTTGGCGATTCCTGCTCGCCTAAGGCAGAGAGCTCACAGAGGTCTGCTAAACTTGTTTCTAACGCCACACTCCACATACTTTTTTAAATTTTCAATCTTGAAGTCTTCAACACCACCAAACCAGTTAATCAGATCTCGAGCAGCATCCTCTGGAGCCACAAAATAAAAACATGTACTGCTCCCCAAGACCTGTAAACAAACTTTGTTGTGTAAAGTTGGTACACTACCCTTAATTTTAATAACAGGAGCATTGAGGCGAGGTGTGACAGCATGCTGTATCACTAATGATGACCAAACAACCAACCAACCTCTCTCACACACATTTACAATCACATAACTACGGTGTCACCTGTATCCATTCAGTGTGTATTTGCCACAGTGTGTTGATTGTATAGTTTGTGTGTTTTCAGTTTTTGCTGAGCAGAGAAACCCTCCATGACCTTCATTAAAAAAAACACCCGAGCTGTTCACTCTGACAGGGGCGTCACAGCAGCACAGTTACTGTTGTACCGGTCGAGGCAGCGGATTTCCGCTGTTATCTGCTGTGTTTGGATGTGCGTGTGGCGATGAGTAAGACTCTGTGGTGGGAACAGAGGAGGGTGGTTTCTGTTTGGATTTCAGTTCTGACGTCCTGCCGCGGTGACTCAACCACGACGTCCTGCTTTGAGCGTGGAAGGAGCCCCCCTCTACCTGGAGGGGTCCGAATAAATGGCATGCTTAGAGCTTTAAGTAATGCCTTTGACCTGTAACGTGACTGCAATGTTTGACTGAAATGAATGTGCACGTGTGGCCGACTGTACATAAATAGAGGCAGACTGCAAACTCGGGTAAACAGCTACTAAAGTGCAGGAAGTAGTGTAGTAGTGTAGAAGTGTAGTACGCACACAGTAAACATGACTAAGAGATTACATGTTGTATGCAAACTATTTTTGGTTAAATAAAAGTTGGGGCGAGAGTTGTGTTGTCACAGTGAGATCACCAAGACAACAGCGCTATATCTAAAGATACTCCCACATAAGTACTGGGTGGCTGGATAAAGCGGCATTCAGCTGGCAGATGTATTTTTGTATTTTGGATTGAGCTAATCACTTTTCTTTTTGGAAAGATAAAAATCTTGATCTGTTAATTTCAGAGATTTGAGTGTTTCCTTTAAGCTGTCATTCAGCATCTGTTCTTCTATTTTCAAAGCACCAGAATATCGTGCACCAGCCTGCAATCCTGTCATTGTTTGGAGGTGAAAATGAAACAGTTGGTGCAAAGATTCAATTGAGGGAAGCGTTGCTCAGCTGTAGCGCTGCAGTCAAAAGGTGGCTGAGTAAAAATGAAATTATTGACTGGGAGGAAAATCCATAAAAATATGAAAATGAATGCAGCACTGCACTATTTACACACACAGAGCATTAGTTCCACAGTTAGTCTGATTTATCTCAGTGGTTTGGAACAACAAAAACAATACATCTATCAAACATCTTACGTTGAGAACAGCTTCATATCAGAGGTTAATATCCTCCGTCTGTGGCCTCGAGCTGCAGTTCACCTATCAATGTCACCCAGCTGCTTTTGATTGACAGGTAATTATATGGCGGTCACGTCCAGGCGCGGGGGATGAATTAATGTTGGGCAAGGACTCTGCAGCACAGATTGTTCCAGGTCTCTAACGTAAAGGGGATTTTCTCCAAATCACATTATTGCTATTGCTTAATAATAATAATACCAAGGACGAATGATGAGCTTATACTGTAACCTTCTGTTTACTGTAGGAGACACATGTGACCTTGCGTGTTGGCCGGATCGGCGTCTCCTTTTATTTTTATAGTATCTCTCTTGGATGGCGAGGTCCCGGTTCAGCGTGTCCTTTAACTGTATTGTATAAACTCACTTGACTTTGGCTATATTGCTTCCACAGATGGAGGGTCAGCAGTTGCTGCTGTTTAATACGCTTTAGGCGACTGTAAGCTCTCGGTAGCAATACCGACATTATTTGATCAGGCTTGTCTGCAGGCGGAAATAATCCGATTTGTCGATTGGTGGGGAAGTTTTGTTTTGACTGAAAAGGCAAGAAAATAGAGGAGGCAGCTACAATAATGTGGTGAAGTCTAACACACTGAAGAGAGAGATGAGGTAGCTTCTTAACCAAGCTGCTCTACTCGACCTTCCTAGTGTAACAAAGTTGTGCTAATCAATATCTTTGTACTAACGATGGATAGAATAGTTGCTTACAGTGAGAATTAGTACCCGACTCTGTTGTTCCTCGCCTACCGACTGTTTTTCTTTGCTTGGCCCACAGCGTTGCTGTTTTGGTTCACTTTTACAGCGCTCATCAATCTTGCTTTCAGCTCTCAGCCCATTTTCCACTCCTATTTTCGTTTGGTTGTGGTATTCACCAACTCCTGAGAGACTGTTTAGCTGCTAAATATCTCATTTTTTTCACCAGTTAGTTGCTTACTTTGTCTGTTGCTGAGCAGGTAGCTGTTTTCAGCAGAAAAAAAGTTCAATAAACAGTTGTAATTGACCTACTTAGCACCGAGCGGATTAAATTGAGTTGAACATAGTGAAGCATTTAGGAACTCCATCCATCCATCCATCCATCCATCCATCCATCCATCCATCCATCCATGCATCCATCCATCCATCCATCCATCCATCCATCAATCCATCCATCCATCCATTATTTACTTGAGATTATCATGGTCAGGTAGTGGTGGCAGCAGGTTTAACGGGGCCTTCCAGATATCCTTCTCCCCTAGCAACACATTCCAGCTCCTTCTGGGGGATACTGAAGGAATCTTCAGGACCCAGACCCCCTCCAGCAGGTCCGGGGTCTGTCCTAGGGACTACCAGTTTGACGTGTCCAGAACACCTCCAAAGGACCTACAGATGTTTCCGTGACAGGGCCATGACTGGTCCTTGGGTGGTCCTTGGCTGGTCCTTGACTGGTCCTGGTGTAATCAGATGCCCAATACACCTCAGCTGGCTCTTTTTGATGCAAAGGAGCTGCAGGTTGTCCAAGCTCCTTACCCTATCTCTGAGGCTGAGCCCGGCCACCCTACAGGGGAAATTCATTTCAGCTGCTTATACCCCAAGCTTATGGCCATAAGATACTTGAACTCCTTTTCTTGGGGCAGCAGCTCTCTCCCAACCCAGAAGGAGCATTACACCGTTCTCAGGTAGAGCAGCAAGGCCTCAGACTTGGAGGAGGTGCTGACTTTCATCCAGATCGCCTCAGTGCATGCTGAAGGTCAAGAGAAACACATCATCTGCAAAAAGCTGAGACGCATTTTACGAACCAAAGAGACATATGTTCCTCAGGAGTTGGTAGAGACCAAAATAGAGCCAAAAGGTAATATTCATAGCCAGAAATATAACTCCAAATAAATCCTAATGCTGCTTTTAGGCAACTGTTTGCTAACACAATAACCATATTAACTTTTTGCAGTGGTAACATGTCATTATATATACCGTATGCTGCCTCCATGTAGCCATAAAATCATTGAATGTAGGTGTAAATAATGTTCTTCTTTGTTCCTCATTTCACAGCCACATGTGTTTGGATCATTATCCGCCTGCATTCAGCTAATGAAATATGCTGATGAGGAGCAACATAGTGTACATGGGTTATTAAACACTGTGCAAATGATCTTTATCACTTTGCTTTATTTGGCAATGAGATGCAGAAAATCTCTTGCAGGGTGTTTTCAGTGAGACGATTTGTTGGAAAACTGGTTTTAATTGTAAATTAAATAGTTTTTATGTATTAGATTGTTTTGACCTGTTCTGCTTTTGTTTCCATTGAAGGCATCACCACTGTCCTGACCATGACGACGCTCAGTATCAGCGCACGCCACTCCCTTCCCAAGGTATCATATGCCACTGCGATGGACTGGTTTATCGCTGTGTGCTTCGCCTTTGTCTTCTCTGCCCTCATTGAGTTCGCCGCTGTAAACTACTTCACCAACGCACAGATCGAGCGGGCCAAAAAGAAGCCAGCCAAATGTCCCCCGGTACCCCAAACCACGCCTGTCAAGGTCAAGGACGCCGAGGAAGTGCTGCAGGTGATTTTTGTTTCCCACAAATGGGACGTGGCAAACAGTCTGATAGCACTTAACTTCGCGGAGCACTTACGCAGCATGTCCCTTATTATGTGCTTACTGTATCTGGCCTTTAGCCTAGATGTCTAAACGGCCAGGAGTGGGCCAGCCTGAGGATCGTCAGCTGTGCTCCTGCTCCTGATAGCCGAGGGGATCCGAAATGTAGAGGAAACAGCATAAAATCTGATCCCAGGCTGTGATTTTAGGGTTTCATGCACCACCAGAACATGCTTGTATCTGGATGTTGGAGTGAAATGAAACATTGTAAGCGTTTTATCATTTTTAGCACCACAAATATGGACATAAGCAATCCCAGACTTGTTTTATAATGGAAAATGTAGCTCAGGTGGTTCTCACATAAAACAAGAAATCAAAATGCTTGACATTATTAAATTGGTGGTGACACACACAACTACTAATTCACAATGTTTCCATCCACAAATGATTATGTGGAAAACAATGTCACTGTTCCTGAAAAAGGTCAAGTCAACCACAGCTTGGCTTGTAAAAGGGATAAATGAGGTGGCCGATAAATTTTTATATATTCCGTACCTGTTACTTCATCCTGGACAAATTTAGTTTTTGTTCAGCAATAAATTCAGCTGCTAATTTGAAAAGACACAAAAAATGTAAAAGAGAGAGAGAGATGGAAAAAAACTGCATCTGAAAACAGCTTCACAACACGGATGTGTAAGACTAATCGCCTTTTAAACCTTTTATTTTGAAACTCTGCTTGAATAAATTGACATAATCTTCTATTCCTGTATCAAATGAGACAAATTACACTGACGCCCTGCTAGCTGACATATGGATTGGATTCATGAATATGCCATGAAGCTATTTCAGTCAGATATGATGAATGCATTCATGGCAGAGGCTGCAAACGCTGATACACAGATGGGATTCCTGTGAGAGGAGGAGAGGCTTCATATTCATCTAAAGTGATAACGTAGGTCACTGAAGCCGACATAACCCGGCGATGCATATGTCAGTTTTTACCCCTAACTACTTTAAGTTGCCCCCTCCGGTGCAAATCCCAGTGTGTCGTAATCATGCCTGAATGCGGTGTAGTGACAACGGCACTTCAGTGGATTAGTAGGTTGCCACGGCAACGCAGCCCGGGTACATCTGTATAGGTTTCAGAAAGAGGCGCCGGAGACCGGGGTGGGTGGGGGGGGCAGAAAAACTAATACTCTCTTCCTCGAGAGCGAGGTCCCGTTTGGTGCTACCGAGAGGCGAGAGGGTCGAGAGTGTTTCAGGGTGGAAAGCAAACCCCGCTGTGCTACACATGGGACACAATAACATCCTTACACTTTCAAATGGGAAGGGGGGGTGGATTAGTCCTGCAAATGCCTCAGTACCAGCATCACACTCTCCCTTGCTTGAAAACATCAACTCTCAAAGGATAAGCTCCTTTTGACGCCACACTGCATTACGGCCCGATGAAGTGCTACCTACTTTCCGTCTTAAGCTCGTGTGAAATGAGTGAAATCCTCGGTAAGTGACATCTGTATTGCACACGCTGCCTCCAGATGAAGGCCATCTGTGTCAGGGGGACTGTAATCAGATCAATATGACGAGGTTTATGTTGCCCGGGCCGCTTCTCAGGAGGGAAAAAAGCAAGTTTTACCTTTCCTGCGTGTGAAAGAGAGATGAGGGATGTGAACGTTTTTTAAACTACGATGTGGGTCCATGTTTCAACAAAACAGACCCATAACGCAGCCTAAGTGGAATGCTGGCTACAGAACGAGTCAGTCCAGTCTCTTGACGGGAACAGCAACAGTAAATTGATAAAGAATGGGCGTCGTATCCTCAGAGTGTGGCAGCTCAAAGTTCGTGGTCATTTTCAGAAACAATGATCCATTAATGGGTCCAATAAACAGCAGGAGAAGGCTGCAAACATTAGCTTGAACAAAATTCTAATGTATTTAAACTGTAACCCCACAAAACGTAGTTAGAATCGTAGTTATCTCACTCCCATGCAGACATACATACCGATACCAGTTAACATGGTTCTACTGCAGATGTTTGTATCAGTGCAGCTCTAATGCATTGATTTTATCTGTCTCAGCAGAATCCTGATACCAACGGTAACCTGAGAAAGAGGATGAATTACATTTCCCACCACGAGGTCAGCAGTCACCAGAGAGCCCAGTCCACCATCAACATTTCAGGAGTGGGAAGAGCGAGACCGCTGCGACCTTTAGCCGGCGGCGTCAACGGCAGCTCCTCCACCCTCTCTCGCTGTAGCCCCAAATCTGAGAGCCTGCTCAGCGTGGCTTCCTCCTCCGCCCAGCTGGTGAGGGGAACGCCTCAGGCTGCCGCTTCCACACCAGACGTGATGGCGGCGACGCCGTGCAAGCAGAACGCCACCTCCTCGTCTCTGCAGCATCTGCTGGGGCCCAAGCTGGAGCGCATCCAGATGATGGGGAACAAACTGGAGATAAAGCAGACGCCGTGCTCGCAGCCCACCACCGCTGGCATGGGTGGAACCAGCAAAATTGACAAGTATGCACGGATCCTGTTTCCAGTTTCCTTCGGGGCTTTTAACATGGTCTACTGGGTGGTTTACTTATCAAAGGACACCATGGTGGCAAAAGGTGGTTAGACTTTATTTGGCAACAAGAGTGAAGACTCATTTCTTTTAACAGACGGGAAGCAAATAAGGATTATTGGAGTTTGCAAACAATAAGAGGAAACTATTCTTCTTGCCAAACAGGTAAACAAAAAAGTGCTCTCGATGCACTTCCACATCCTGGAGAACACACTGAGAATACATTTATTTTTTTTCTTCCTAAGGTCCTCGAACAGCAAGCATGGGAACAAATCAACCGAAATTAGAAATATCTGACTCAACAGAAGAAAGAACACCTGCACGCTGGAATACGCGACTGTCCTCTTTATACCGTGCCACGTCTGACTGCGAAGGTCTTCATCGGCTTGTTGCCTCGTGATCCCTTTTGACCTGCAGTCACGATGAAGCATGGGATTTTTTTCATTTTCCTATTTTTGTACCCTTGCACCTGGCGAAATGTTTTGGATGTACCACCGTCCTGAAATGAACTGCACCGCTATGTAAATGTATACATTCAGTAGGATAAATGGGTTTATATATTTATTGATCGCAGTGTACTTCAATTTGAATAGATTTGTTGCTTTTGGTGCCAGCAGGCTAGACGATGCTGAAGTTAAATTATTCAAGAGAACAAAAGAGACTCCGGGAGTGGGTTTCCAAAAAACTCGGGCCAAATGACGGTCAAAGTGAAATAAAATTATCAGAAAGAGGCGTGTGGAGCGGAGCTTTGCTTAGGAGCTGATCGGCCCTGAAATCCTCTGTTGTACGGTACCAACTTGCAAAACATCTTCCCTATACAAGATGGATTAACTAATCTGGAAATACTGGAAATAAAATTGGGGATCAGTCGGACAGAAAGTTATTAACTCGTGTAACAGTAGGATTTAAGCTTCTTTCCTGCTGTAATGGATTGCCAGAATAGTAGACAAAGATTGTGCAAGTGATTAAAATTCAGTCTTACAGAAAGTAAAGCCATTTGCTGGTAGACCGCCGCAGCAGTGAAATAGTGAGCCGGTTGTTTGCTTAGGGACATTTTGGCATGTACAGTACAGGAATGCGACTGAAGTGTTAAACGAGTGCTGCAGGGGAGAGACTCGGGAGCTGTCATTCGCCTCCTTAAATTGTGTCTAACAAATGTGAGCGAGAATTTTACACATCTTGTTATTTCACTGCATTTCTCGGTGAAATGTCTCACGGGTTAACGGATGAGGTCTTCTACGGAGCGGAGGTCCCGGCAGTGTGGTGTCACACACATTTTGAAGGTTGAACAAAAGGAAAGGGCAAATCCTGAAGTAGATCGACGCCGCTGAGTTACATTTCACAGGCAGTGCCAGAGTTAGCTGATGTCAGTCAATTATTTAAGCTGTTTAATTTTGCCAGGGAGAGTTAAAGAAATGGGATTTACTGAAGCTGAAATATCCTTACAAAAGTCTGCAGAAAAAGACACCGTGCTGCACTGTAAGCTAAATATCTGAGGCTACAGATCAGTTAGAATAAAGACTGGAAACAAAAAGATAACAAACACCTACCAGCACCTGTAAATCTCACTTATTCACTAATTAGACTCCGAAAATCAGTTTCCGGTCTTTACGGTATCGATATTCTAATCGAAGTCTCCGCAGGAAAGCGAGTAACTTCCCCATCAACTGTTTTAATCCTGTTGATCTCGTCGTTGAACGTAAAAAAGACGTTGACATGACATCGGCTCACAGTGAGACACACTTCTGCTGTAAATCCAACTTTTCCTTTCCCACCGAATACATTCAGAACCGTCGTCCTAGTAACGTAAAAATAGCCATATCGAAATAGCCATATTGAAGAACGCCTCCAGCGTGATCAGGGCCGTGCACGGATTTGCATGAAATGAAAGATACTGCAGGTAACGGTGAATCGGTGAATGCGTGAAGGACGCCGTTACCTTCATATCACACAACAATGTGACGTCCTCTCCTGCTCCTCTTTTGTTCTGTAAACCGAGAAAAGTCGAGGATTTATTGTCATTGAGTTCTTTCTCAGGACAACGTGACATTTCCAGTGATCAGAAGACTATCACTAAATACTCGCCCCCCTTGGCACCAGACGTCTTTTACATTACGAGATGATTTATCTCAGTATATTTTGAGAAATGAAACGCAGAAATCATCCTCGACACACACAGAACATGCTCCCTCATGGCCTATTTTTCCATTCTTCAGCGGAGTTGAAGGTTAAACAGTCGGTGGATGAGCTCAGCTGCACTGTGCACCTCTGCAGACAGAGCTGTCATACGGATACGACACGTGTTGGGGGGATTCTCGATACAGCAGGTGCCTCTAATAGCCATATCACACCCATGTTGCCATGCTTGTTGGCCCCCCTCGTCGATCAGTTAGTCTAACAGGAGTTATGATGCCGCCACATCGGCGAAACAAAACAGGCGGGCTGATGGACAGATCAAGATGCCCGCTGCCACTCACCTCTCCTTAAGGCAGCCGTGCGTGAAATTGATTTTGCTGTTATTACCTCCCTGTTGGCCTCACTCTCCCTCGCTCGCTCGCTCTCTGTGTGTGTGTGTCTCTGTGCAACAAAAATCCTCATGAAAACACAGAACATCCATGTACTAATGAGGACCCTGTCAACAACAGATTGATGTGCAGTGTTTATGTGCTGCTCTGAAATGTTTGCATGATTGATGGAGCTGCCAATGCCAGGTTGTGGGCTTTCTGGAGGTTTTGTTGTTGTTGTTGTTGTTGTTTTTTTAACAATCACGCCGCTCTGGATGACAGACAGACACTTAGAGATGCTCCACACGTTTCGTACTGACATTCTGAAAGCTGACAGCGTGCAGGTTTGTGGAGAGTTTAACCAGAATCTATTTTATCATTGTTATTTCAGCTGTTTAAATAGTTCAACAGCTTCAAAATAGCCTTTTCAAAAAAAGTGCAGATGGTAAAATGGGGCATTCATTGTAGTTTTGAGCACTTTATAAAGTAAATCGTGGCGTAATGCTCCCTCTAGTGGCTCAACTGACCCCCTTTTTTTTTATTTTGAACACAATCAGGACGCTCTCTTCTTCTCCACGTTGGATGAAGTCATCCCGTTTGTTGCCAGTCAGGTAAATTGACACGATGAGTTTAATTCAGCATCTGCTTTTCTTGTTACGGCTGACTGACTGTAGCAGAAGACCACAGGACACTTTGCACGTGATCTGCTCTGTGACTGAAAAGCCGTCGGATTATAACAAAACAAAAATGAAGCAGGGAGCTGTCATTAAGCACTGACCCCATTTACTGCATATGAACTAAATAATGGCACCGGCTGAGATGACGTTAGTTTTTTGAGTTTGTTTCACTTCACAGAGTTTTGCTTCTCCTGCTGACGAAGCAAAGCCTCCTTTATGTTGACACCATGCTGCAGGATTTAAGGACCCCAGGATGTACTGGATGTAAGGGTGATCGGACTCACCTTGTTTTTGTAGGAAGCATACAAAAAAAAAAAAAAAAACTCCTCATAACAGAGTGACTTTGAAACCTGTGTATTTTTATATAAAGCAGCAAAGGGAGCATTTGAAATATCCTGACATCCAGTACTGTACGTGACAATAAGACATATTTCAGGCAGAGAATGTGAGAAAATCCAATTTAAGTCGTCACATTTGAGTATTTACAACATTCAGAAGAACGTATCGTCCTAATATTGTGTGAAGAGTCGGTTATTCATAACTTTGAGGTCAAGGATGATCTGTCTGCGAGACGTTTACTATCTTGAAATGTTGTTTTTCAATATTAATCGTGCGAGTAAGGAGCTGAGGGAATGATTGCTCTTAACTTTAAGACTTGTCTGTATGTTGGTTGTTAAACTCTGTTCATGGCGAGTCATTTCTAACATTTTTAGAGGGGATGGACCACTAGAGGGAGCAGCATGATCAGAATCAGATTGGTCTCAGTGCAAAAAAAAAAGCTCAATCAGGGAAGATTTGCTCTTATTGTAGCGTCTGATTTCTTTTGATTTTAAAGTCTGTGCGTTGTTTTAAAGAGAGAAGAGATCCAGGGCCTTCAGCGTAACGAGGATTCAGTTTCATTTCACGAGCCACTCTCCAGAGATTAGCACACTTACAATGTAGGTCTACCCTCCACGTCACTATTTTTAACACTCATCAGTCTTCATGGGCGAGAATTTAGAGATTTAGGGTGAGCATGGATGTAAACACAGAAGCTTCAGCGACAAAACCTGAAAGAAATGGGCCTCGACTTTACTCCTATCGTATCATATGTGATGTAATATTGTGTGTTTAAAGAGCTGGACACTTGATCCTGTATCACCAGTGTCCTACAACCTGCCGGGGGGAGACACGCTGGGGTATATGTTGGTTTATTTTGGCTCACACGTCGTGCAATAAGGAATCATTCACATTGTTTTATCATATCAGAACTAATGTTACATTTCTGTCACCGTGTTCCATTTTTTAATATCCTTTATGGCTTTTCATGCATCTTCTGTATCGGAACATAGCCCAGTTTTTGAATGCCATAGGCCAAGATAATTAACACGTAGGCCCTAATAGGATGATACTAATTTGTATTATACTTTCTAGCGCAAGTGCACGTCATTTTGAGGGTTACCGATCTTCCCAGTGAAGAAGGGCGACACGATTCCTATTGTTTGTTGTGCGGCGACATTTACACACATAAGCTGAAGAGCCTAAACCTTCTCCTCCTTTTCTGCCGGTGACGTGGAACAATGAGTTATGAAACCCTCAATAATTATACTCGATAGTAGGAGCACCAATTAAAGCAATATTTAGAGTACTAGATAAGCCACACAAAGACAGCAATAATGTAAACAAAAGCATAGAACACGACATACAGTATGTTTAAATGGCTTCCTTACATAAACTAAAGCTGCACCAAAGGACTCATCACAACGCTTTTCCATTATGTAAGAATTTAAGATTAACACTTTAATTAATTCAACTCATAATCAAACACTAACAGACCCTCGAGTTGTACTAATATTTTAACAAGAGCGCAGATCTTTGAACGGTCCGCAGGTGATTTTTTCTTCCTCACTGAAATGGACTCGTGAACATGACAAATGTGTATCGTGTACTTAGTATTGATGCCACATTGACTTTATCTAAAAAAAAATGTGGTACTAACTGTACATTTCAACTTGAACTGTTTGCCATCCTCTCAAGTTGTTGCAGTCGATATGCTGATAAAAAAAATATTTTTTGAACTAATGTTTCATTTATTAGTCCTTATCCAATGCACTGTTTTGAAGAAACACGATTAAACATGTTAGACAAACCCCTGCTTTGTGTCGTAACTAAACTGAAAACAAACAAGCAGGAGACTGACTATGAGTGTGTGTGTGTGTGTGTGTGTGTGTGTGTGTGTGTGTGTGTGTGTGTGTGTGTGTGGTCCAATGACAGTATAAAGAATGGACGTCGTGTCCGTGAAGTTACCCACAAAGCATGGTGGTTGTGTCCACCGCCATCTTGGCAATCCTGCCTCTTCCGGCTATTCTAAAACTCAGCAAAGACGTGGCTTGTTGTTGTTGTTGGACCTGAGATGCTTTGAATGACGCCTCGTTTATTCAGAAGAGTTGCTTGGACATCCGGAGGGAGCTCAGAGTAGAGCCGCTGCTCCCTCACATAGAAGAAATCGAGCCAGCTGAGGTGGTTTTGCTATCTGATTAGGATGCCCCTCTGCGCACCTTCCTTTTGAGGTGTTTCGGGCACGTCCAGGGCAGACCCAGAACTCGCTGGAGGGACTGTGTAGCGCATTGAGCCTGGGAACGCCTTGGGAATGCATTGCTGGGGAGAGGGACGACTGGAGCGCCCTGCCAAACCTGCTGGAAGGTGGAAGACATTGGATGGATGAATGCGGTGGGTTGCCTCAAAGCAAGAAGGCTCCTGGTCTGGCATGCAGGTTAACTGGCCTGAATGTGAGTGTGAATGGTTGCTTGTCTCTGTGTGTCAGCCCTGTGATGAACTGGAGACTTGTCCAAGGTGTACAGTACTCCAACATCTTCATCCCCTCGCTACCCTGATGAGGATAAGCGGTTTTGTGGTGAAACAAAATGAGAATTCTCCTGATTTATCAGCTTGGAAACAAGATTGATTAGAGTTGTGTGCAATGGGATATGTCTGCAGTTTTATGACACATTGTTTATTTTGTTTTAAAACTGACACCTGAGATATCAACATATCAGATTATCAAATCTGATATGTTGATCTGCAAATGTATCAGCAATGTTTAGTGAGACTGCTGGAAGCTCCGTGTCATGATATAGTGATTACATTAAACTATTTGCCGGCCAAGACCAACCGTCAGATAAGCTGCTTGCTGCATTTAGTTAAAAGCATGCAGGCTAGATCGAGGGATAATCTGATAAGCTTGCATTGGGGAAGAACGAGTGCAGATGCTGACTGAATTAGCAGGAAATACATTTTTAGAAACTGATTGCCTGACTCAAGTGGTGTTAGCATTTATATGAAAGGCAAAGATATATGCTCAAATTCAGGAGGATGCATATCTAACATGACGTACAGTGTTTGTCTCTTTCTCCTGCAGCACTACAGCTAAACGGTTTTGAGCTTGAGGGTTTTCTTCATGTCTCAAGGTATTAGGATAAAGAACAAAACAGAAGAAATAAGAAATGCAGAGACACAGATGAGACAAAGCTAAAAGCCTCTCCTTCCCCCTCCCCGTCTCTGGGTTCATGGAAAACGACAGCTGGTAAGTTGACTCGCCAGTTCTGTGTGTAAGGCTTGTGATGTCTGTTGGCATCCGGCCATTAAAGGCTAAGAAATGAGCTGCATAATGAGAACTCTGGACAAGTGGTCATGTTAATTATAGATCCACTTAAAGATGCATTAAACAGCAGACTGAATATCAGTTTTAGTAGATCACTGTTTGATTCTTACAATTAAAGCTACAGTTATCAATTGAATTCTAATATTTTTAGCACGTAAAGAGACATTTGAAGACCAAAACAGAACTAAAAGGAGAGTGAATGGCTGAATGGGTAATATATAACGTGATATTTTTTGTTTCAGACACTGCCGAGAAATTTTTAAGGACAACGTGAGCAAGAGTCAATCAGCACAGAGCAGATCGAGCGGGCAGGAAGTCAGAAACAGCACAGAGAATCCAGTTTTTCAAAATAAAACGACTTGCGCAACCTTCCCAATGTGAAATCAGACAAAAGGGGGAACAGTTTAAGTACTTATTCGAGGTATAAGCACATAATTCATGGACAAGTTACCCAATCTGAGCAAGTTAACAAAGTGTGAAACCCTCCTGCAGCCGCGACATCACAGACATGCTCAGTGTGGTTCAGGCTTTAGCCACAAAAAGATTTTCAATTTTGTCTTCACAGCTTGTTCTGTCTGAGGTGTTAAGTGACTTTTTGTGACGATCAAGGAAATAATAATATACGAAAATGCACCTTTAATTTGTCCAAATCAAAAGACAGAACCAAACAGACTTTTTCAGCTTTATTCACTGACCTTTAGTTTGTTTGTAGTTACTACTGAGCATTAATTACACTCTGTGCAGGAGCTCACATACATAATTAGATGCACATGCAGCTGGTTGTAAATAAGAAACAGGTAGAAATTAAACTGTCCTTGTCTGACTGATCGACTTTCATACTGCTAACTAAGCAACAGACAAACTGTCTTTATGCAAATGCAGCTGAGAGAAAATGAAGCAGCCTCATAAAAGCAGTAATTAAGATCTGATGAATAATAATTAAGCCCCCCCCCCGTGAGGTGCAATCACTCAATATCACGCAATAACTCACTGACCGATATACAGCAATGCTGCACTTTACATGAAAAGCTATAAAACTTGACAAATTTGATAAATGCTTTCATCTTATAACGACTTGCTGGTGTTAATTTAAACATCTAATGATGACAAGGGAACTACAAAAACAAAGTTATGTTTACAGGACTCTGATCGACACAGAGAACAAGGTGAAAAGCTGCGAGAAGGAGAGAAAGTTTGCCAGGGTAATTTAAAGGAACATGGCCTGTTGATTTAATTTAAGATATTTACACTAAATATAATGAATGTGTCAGGATCAGCCTTGTATTTGATTCATCTGTTAACTGCTGCTGTGTCATTCCAGCCAGCCTCGATTGTTCTCACCTGTACTCACCTGTTTGTCATTTACTCCTCAGGATATATATCCAGTCCTTTGCCACTAGATTTTCTATGTGCTACAAGTCTTAGCTTCATGCAGCCTGGTCCTTTAAATGACTCTTTACCTGAGCTTGTGACTTCTGTGTTTGGGTTGTGTCAACTGTGACAGTGTGTTGAACTGTGTGCCATCTAGTGGCTGTTTGGGCAGTGCAGCAGCACCAGTGCTCGTCTGTGCATCACAAATGTGAGATACTGTCATATCGAATTGTATTATCACTACACATCATCACCATCATTCATGTTTACCTCATAGAAGTGCCACATTAGCAGTACATGTTGAAGTATTCATACTCGTACTGCTTTTAACCTCATTCAATCCTGGGCCCAGGTTATTTTAAATTTAGTTTTGTTGGCCTAAAGTAGTCTTTAAGTGTCTAAGTATATTGTGTGTATCCTGATACACTGGAGTAAGACCAAGCACAATTAAACATAAAACATAATTTATCAGAAATTTAAAGTAAAATTGAGATATCAAGAGGGCACCAAGAATAAAACAACAACAACAATGATTTAAGAAAATAAAACCTCAAATCCCATAAACAATAACCAGGACTCAGTTACGCTCCTGTCCATATGTTAGATAAAGTAAAATTCAAAAACTAGGATCATTTTATCTTGTGTAAGCTTCTGATAAACATTTAAAGGACCAGTGTTTAGGATTTAGCGCCATCCAGTGGTGTAGACTGTAGCCTTGACGCCTTAAACCCTGTCAAACAAAACCATAATGATTCTTATACACTAATTAAAGCATGTTTATGAATATTAGATTCAATTTCTGCCATTTCTACTAAATCCGACACGCTGGACCTTTAAAAACTGCTTTCTTTAAAAAATGTTTTCTGTCACAATTTTCTTTTAGTTATTTGCCACCAAAATGAATCATAAAAACAACATGAAGCCAGTGCAGGAGAGATAAAAACTGTAATTTCTCGAGCGTCCACTTGAGCCTGGTTACAGAACGAGTCAGTCTCCATAGGTCCCCATGTTAAAATGTCCAACTTCACAGCAGAAATAAACATGTTTACAGCCTGGTACAAAAAACAGTTTTAGTCTCTGTAGCTAATTTCCACCTTTATGACAACCAGGGCTCAAAGTTTTTCATAATTAACAGTGTGGCTGCCTGATTGACTGGCGGGTGGCATATTCGAGCACCCAGGCATCATTCGGCCTGTGTCGGGTCCGCCAATGATCCACGTCTTTGTCGATATTTAGATTAAACAGGAGGTGGAACAGAGTTGGCCGCTGAAAGATGAGCTTGCATTCATCTTGTTTTACTTTTCATAAAGGAGAGTATGATAAATGTATTAGGGCGTTCATGTCAAACAATACTGCTTCATCAGTGTTTTCCTGTTCGGATGACTCAATATAGAACCAGTTCTGAAATGTACAGAGAAATAAATAAAAGAATCTCTGTCAGTTTTCCAGTTCCTCCTCTTGTACTGCGATACTGAGATGTTTTCCAGCCTGTGACAGCTCCGTGGAGACCAGGTGTGAGAGCCCACGGTTTAGCTCTCTGCTTGTTTGTACAACAGCCAGGCAGTTAAATTTAGCCGTGGATAAAAAAGATAAAAAAAGAATTATTGTAGAAACTCTGGAGCCAAAGATGGCAGACAGCAATGTGAGCAGAAAAGAAACACACGGAGGATTGTCGAGTTGGTTTAGTCTCCTTGGTAACCTGAAGGGAAATTAGCAACAGTGAGTGCAGAAAACTACTGCGACATAAATAGCACCGGCAAGGTCATGAAAGTGACCTTTTAATTTCTAAAAGCTAAAGGTGCCTGTGATTCATCTCTTGAGTTATATAAGACAGAAGACGAGGTGTAGCTTTGGTATTTTGTAACAGTGAGATCACCTAGCAACTGCTAACATAACCTCCACGTGAACTTTTATTTGTCTCCATCTTTGGCGCTCGGGGCTCGGAGCTGAGGTGTTTCTGTGCTGCGCCTGTCAATCAAACAGTCAAGTGTGTTTAGACCTTTAAAAACCCGCTGACGGACTTTAAGTGTCTGCATGTGGAGTGCTTTTGTGCTCGCTTCGGTCGCAGCGTCTCTGAGTTGTTCAGTGATACAGTTCACTACAAGCAATGGTTAACATGTTGGAAGTGTCCTAACAAGAACATCAGCATCATTAGAAGCATATATTTAAATATTAACTGGTTAAACTGTCAAACAAGATATGAGTCCATCAGAGTGGATTTCAAAGTAAAAGTCCACTGTTTCTTTCTTTCTTTCTTTCTTTCTTTCTTTCTTTCTTTCTTTCTTTCTTTCTTTCTTTCTTTCTTTCTTTCTTTCTTTCTTTCTTTCTTTCTTTCTTTCTTTCCTGACTTTCTCCCAGGTTTCTCTCATAATCGTTTTAATGTTGACTCAGTGCAAAACTCAGTGTTGTGCAGAAATAGCTGAAGTCAAAGGTCAATGGTGAGGTCAGGAAGGAAGAAAGTGTTCAGGAGCCTCTGATGTCTTATGCTGTATTATTTATTGACGCTTGGCCCAAGGACAATTAGAGACACTCTCAAAGTTCATCAGAAGTGCATGAGTCGGTCTCACATTCTGCCCAACTCATCCTGGTAGATCGACTTTAAACCCAAAGATAACAGCACAAATACTACACGCCCAGACGCCTTGGTCACCACAGTGTTGAGATAACCTAAAGATAGAAAATTCCATAACACTCAGTCCATTAGTTAAAAATCCAATGAATCAAAATGATCGAGACATGAGGTTATTGTTTTTTATGAGTGTTGCCCTTATTCCTGAATATTTGTCACATTTTTCATACCTTCGTTTATTTATTGCACTCCATTTTTAAACGCACCTTTCATGTTTTGTATTGTATTTTTTTTATTGCTCGTGTGAAGCTTGATGAGGATCCTCTGCAGCTCTATTCATACAATATTCCTCAATATTCTCCAAATTACACAGCGCAGCTCTCAAGATTCAAGATTCAAGGTATCTTTATTATCCCCAGGGGGCGATTTGTGGTGCAGCAGCAGAACAACACAAACATAAATAAGACAAATAACACAAATGTTAGTAACAAACAACTAGTATATGAACGATAAATGCACGCCATGAAATAATATCACATGGAGCTGTTAAGAAGGCTTATAGCAGCGGGAACAAAAGAGCTTTTATATCCGTTTGCCCTGCTGTTTGGTAGACCTACCTGACGGTAATAACAAAAAATAAAATTCTTATTTTGTTTGTTTCAGTGTATTTTTCTACTCTAAAAATGGACAAGTCTAACTTATCACAAATGAAGTATTCCAAACAAATTCACTGCACTTTATATTAACTGATATTTTATTTTATTACCAACTAATAAAATCATTAAAGGACAGACTGACTGTCTCAGAACTAAAAGGCAGCGAGCAGCACTGAGAGAGGTTTTACTCGCTGGTCATTTAAAGGTCCCTGCATAAAGTGCTTTCAGTGTAAGTGATCGGGAACAAAATCTACAGCCCGCCTCACATGTCGAAGGTTCATCTGGAGGTAATACGATGTGAAAATTAATGAAATCGAGTGCATGGTATAAAATCCCCTCTCTGGTCAATATTCATTCATTGCAAATCCATAAGAAATCCATGGAAACCACTGACAGTACAAAGAATAGACGTATCCGCGACGTCACCCACGGGTTTCTGAAGAGCCAGTTTCCTCGAATTTCTTCCTGTTGGTTCCAAGAACAGATGAAAAGGCTTCAGATAAATTATAGTTCGACTCTTTGTAACTCTACTCTTGTTCCTTTTTACTCCAGCATCAGGTACCTACATTTGGTGCCAATACATGTTTGAGTTTGATAGGTCTGGCGACAGAACAGTCAATGGTGGATTTATTTATTGTATTTTAATTTATAAAGCAGCAAGAAAAATATTTAATATCTTGAAAACAAGAGTATTTGATGGAGAGAACATTTAATGGTGAGAAACACACAGAGGTTATGACCTATATGAGTAGCTTATATACAGTTAACCCAATTAAAAGCACATAGTACTTTTGAACCTATGAATTGCAGAAAAAGCTTGGATTATATTTATCCTTGTGAAATGGCTATCCCATTTTGTGTTGAGAAGAACATCAGGTATTTACACTCTTTAGAAGAGTTTAAAGACTGTAAGTACCGGATGTTCTTCTCTTATATCTCCTTCATAAATAATTGAAATCGTAAAATAGTATTAGACGTGGATCATCAGAGGACATAAAGCATGCATGGGTGCTCAAACAAGCTAAAACTTTTCTTGTACCAGGCTGTAAACATGTTTATTTCTGCTGTGACGTTATACATGTGAACTCGGAGTCATTCTGCAGGAGATCTTTGGCACAGAGGTTCACGCTTCGCGGAAACACACGGTTTAGAGTGCTGACAGGTAAACTCACAAGTAATTTTTTGCATAAAACAATAATATCACAGAGTATTGAGAATGGTCAGTGTGAACATGTGGAGTGATTACAGCAGGAAAATGTCAAGCTCTTCCAGGAACAGCGCTGAGCATTGAGGTGATTATAGGAAGGTGTTCACAAGTTCAGGAACACTTCATGCCCTCATATGCAATCATTACAAAAGGGCGGCGCTTGAATGGAGTTTAAAATGTGTCAAGGAGTAGAATTATAATGTGTTCTTGGAACCAACAGGAAGTGAGGCAGTTCAGTGGCAGAAGAAACTCGAGGAAACTTGTGAATCGCCGTCCGATCATTTCTTTTATTCGCTCGTCTTTGAATGTATTAATTAGCTTTGCTTCCATTCCCAGCAGCAAAATATGAATATTTTATTTGACATGTTGAATTGAGGTCATTTTAGCTCAGCAGGGAGGGCAGCTGTGTGTGTGTGTGTGTGTGTGTGTGTGTGTGTGTGTGTGTGTGTGTGTGTGTGTGTGTGTGTGTGTATGTGTGTGTGTGTGTGTGTGTGTGTGTGTGTGTGTGTGTGTGTGTGTTATAGAGCCGCTGCTATTTGACAAAGGATTTCTGAGGGCGACCTATCGCTTTAAGAGTGTCAGAGCCCCTCGATGGGCTCCTCATCTTTTTTCTCTCAACAACATCTTTCTTCTGCCATGCATGGCTTGTTGCCGAGGTAACAGGCCTGAGAATGGTTTAGCATTTTCCAGCATCCAGCCTGGTGAATCAACTCTGACATGCCTTTGACAACAACATGTTTCATGACCGACTCAGGTACTTTTTTCTGCCCCCCATCCCCACAAAATGTCAGTCAACGACCACCTGGTGCTATACTCTTATATCAGGATCATATCAGGGATACTTGATATTGTGATTGGGAGACAAATATAGCAAACTGCTAAAGCAGAAATATGCCTGTGTGCTGATAAGTCACTTTCTTTTCCCACATCCAGACCAACGTGGAGGGAGTTACTGTGTTTCTCCAGCAGAGGAGTGTGTGTGTGTGTGTTTGCATAATTATTTGTGCATGCATTGATTCTATTCTATATTTTTTGGGGGCTAAATGTCATTATTGAGCTGAATGAAAGCACATCAGTCAAATCCTGCCTGTCAGAATTTACATTTCTATCAGATCATGCTCTCTTGGTATTCTTACTTGGCAATCCGTCTACTGGAACACACTGGGAGTTAAATAAATAAAGGGTTAATGGACAAGCCTGTTAGCAACAAAAGGACAGATTGAAGTTACTCAGCCCTCCATTAATCATACTAATGATGAACTACTTTGCATATTTTGATTAAATCACAGTATTGTGTTTCAGCACATTAACTCAGGAGGATTTTCCTTCGTGCAACATGATTTTCTGACACCAGCAAAGCCGCCGATCCTTTAAAAACATCAAAATCTGTGGCAGCGTTTTTGTTTTCATCACAGCTATCTTTCAACCCCGGACTTATTTGCGTACCTTCCTTCAACATGGACCTGATCAATATGCATTGTCACTCATTGCGCCCCAACTGGGACACACACTCAGGCCTGGCATGTACGGCGGACTCCCAGTGTGATGCAACATCTTGCAATAAACAACGTGCTGTAAGAGCGTGTAAGACGACGGCGGCTAGCAGCACAAGTAAAAGCAGAGTTTAGAGGAAAAACCAAACATGAATGAATAAAACGAATAACAGAGGAGGCTCAGTGCCCTTGCTGCTTCTCCTCAGCTGTTTCCTACCTGCCTGCTTTGTTGGGCTTGATGACGGGCCCGAGGGTCACCGTTATTGAGATGACCTGCCTCATCGATCACCTGTCACCGCTATGGATTAGAGCGCAGATCAATGGGACAACCTTCTAGTTTGAAGTATAGCAAAGGGAGGGGCAACTGCTTGATAATGGCCCGACCCCTGAGGTCCAGTGGTGTGTTTTGATCTGTGTGTGTGTGTGTGTGTGTGTGTGAGTACTCACTTCCTTCTTAAATCAGGCTGTGTGCCGTGTTATCAGGTCTCTTTACTGCTCTCTTATCTTTTTTCCACCTGGCTGAGCATCTGTCACAGTTACCTGATATACACAGACTGTGCGTTGAAGCAGCGCCAACATAAACATTTTTATTTTTATCTCATTGATATAGTTGCTTATTAGGACTTTAAATGTAACATGAAGCATCTGTTCTAATTAAAGGATTTAGGGCCAGATCACGAGGCTCTGGGGCCACAAATATCGGCTTCCTTCCTGTGACACAGATTATTGAGAAATAAACCCCATCCGAGCTCAATGTCAACTAATACATTAAATATCTTAAAATCATATTTACAAAGAAATATTGGGAATTTGGGAAGTCTGGGGGCCCATTTTTTCTTTTTCAACTTCACATCACAGATTCATGGAGATATTCTCATGTTTCTAAACTGATCACACACTTTTACTGAAATAATCCACATGCACGGTGGCAGCCTGGTGGTTCACCTGTCAGGTCGTACTCCCCATGTGTGAAATCCTCGCACAGGATCCTGCTGCAAGCGACTCAGGTGGACTCCGGCCTGTAGTCCATCATGTGTGTGTGTGTGTGTGTGTTTTCTCTCTCTCTCTCTGCTATTCTGTTTGCCTTTTTATTCATAAATAACAAATAATTCATATGCATGTCTCATTTTTGTACTAATCACACCGCAGGAGAGGAATGTCCTTAATAAATAATAAACAGCTGTAACTGTCTAATTTCTGCGTCTACTTTTCTGTCTTTATTCGCTGGTTTTCTGTGGGTCAGTTAAAGGTGCTTATGCATATCAGTGTACAGTATGTGGTGCTGAAATAACACAGATGTACAGTAGAAGATAATATTTTGAATGTAATGAATATTGATTGCAATACACTGTGACTGATTTTATTTGGCACCTTCACACTGCAAACTGTGTGACAGCAAATGTTGGATATTTCTACCACAATACACAGTCCTAGCAACAACAACAAAGTGTCAAGAGGGCCATCACACACACACACACACACACACACACACACACACACACACACACACACACACACACACACACACACACACACACGACAAAGAAAAACACCTTTTATTAAACCCAGTTTATGTTCAGACCGATGTACGCTTCATAAATCAGTACAGCAGAGTCTGGAGCGACTGTACATTCGGAACAAATAAACCAAAAATATGCAATTTAATTAAATGAATCAGTTAATTAATGATGAATTTGGAGTTTGTATTGACATTAAAGATGCTAGGCACTCTGCTCACACTCTAAACGAAGCCATGAATCAGTTTTTCAGCATTGTCTTGTGTGTTAAAGACTCTCTCAGTCCAGCAGGTGCAGATTAAAATACTGAATAATACATTTTTTTTTCAGTGCATGAGCCTGAAAATTAATAAGCCTCCATGGTGAGTATTGACACACACGTCAAAGGGTACAAGCCAAAATGGTTGAACCCATACACTCCCGGTTTCCAATCATGCCACTTGCAAAGCAGCCTGACTTGCTCTGCATAATCGATATTCCTCTGTATATTGACTGTGAGAGGAAATAACATCATTAACATCCTCACATATATCAAGGTCTCGGCTGCAGGCTTGCAGGATCGGAGGCTCAGTGCATACCAAACTATCTTTAGGACCCAGTGTGTCTCCTCCTCAGCCTTTGTAGTTTTTGTGTCGAGATGAGGGAGACTGAGATGTGCTTCTTGCTTATCACGATTCACATCGAGCTGTTTAGCAGCTGAGGAGGAGGGGGGAGATGCTGAACAGAGCAATTTGAAGCCAGGGTCAGCTCCTACAACTGCTTGTTTTTAATAGATAAAAAAAAAGCTTTTATTTTGTCATTCCTTTACACCACATTTCTATAGATATATATATTTTTTTAAATTTGGGGGACACAATGAAAGCATTTCGGGTGCATTCCTGCTGCCTGCTGGGACTATGATTTATCAGCTTTGTTCTCATGACAGACTTGCACTCCTCCAGTCTCATCAAAACAGGACAGAGCGGTGATTTGTCTTTAACTTTCCTGCATCCTCGACGATTCCAGCTGCAGCAGGTACTTTCTGCACTTGAGGTGAGTCCTGACACAAAGGAAACGTTTTTATTATTATTATTATTTATCACCTGAGAGATGCTGCAAATCATGGGAGATGAGCTTGATCTCTGTTTTATATTTTGTCTTTCATATTGTTTATTTAAATTGTTTTTAATATTTGAGGATTTTAAATTTGTGCATTCAGCTTTAAATCAAATATTTTTTGGTAATGTTCAGTGAGTGGAGGCGTGGGACGTGTCAGTGAATACTAATTGCTGCCAGCTTCTTCTTCTTCTCCGTCTATTTTTTTTTCATGTCGTGTGGAGAGGAGGGATTCCCCCAGAAATATGATGGATATAATGCAGTGTATAGGTGACATATAACCGGTTAACGCGAGCCTCTCCATTCATTACATTGTTGTCCGGCTGTGTGTAGGTGTTGAAGCAGCCATGTGGAGCAGAGAGAGCGCTTCTTTACTTCTCGTCTGCCTGCTGGCGCTCACAGCTCTCTGGAAAACCAGGTGAGTTTCTCTCCGAGGCTGCAGGTTTGACTCTCGGCTGTGTCTCCATGTGCACGTTTCTATTTATCAAGTTTATTTTTTATTTTTTCATTATCAGTGGACAGCACGATGCGCAGGAGCAGAGGCAGTTTACCGCCTTCAGTATCCTCAGTCTGAACATAAAAATAACCCACAGGGCATGTGGGTAATTATCTGGCTGGGAAGTAGTGTTCAAATTGCAGTTAAAGTACAATGGAGGTCTGAACAATTCATACTGGTTTCCAAGGTTATTGTGCAGACCTGGACACTGCTCTATAAAAGGAGAGTAATTGTTGTTTAATAGCTTATTCTAATATGTGACAATAAAGCCAATATCAACCTTGGAATTAGAAAAATAACAAAAATTAAAGAAGATATATTATCATAAAGGTTTGTAAAGTAGACTTTGGTGCATAACAACAAACATAGTCAAAGAAAAAGAAGAATTACATAAGCAGAAGTGAAGAGTCGTGAATATAAATTAAAAAAGGCCTGATTACTTTAAATTGATGTCTTTTTTTTACCTGTTTAGTAGCAGTTTTACCAGGGGACATCTCACATTATCACATCAGGTGTAAAGGTGTCGTAACATATCGAGTGTGACAGTTTAGGTCATTGGAGAGCACAGTCGACAAAGCAAAGAAACGGCTAATGTCAGAAGCATGAGAGGAGATTTAAATAAGGCCGCCGAATCCCCTCGAGGCTCCTCGTTGTTCCCACTGACATCAAGATTATAAGAATTTGTCTGGGAATTGTCCATCGCATCGTCTAGTGCAGACAGACATTTTGACATGTCTGCAAAAACTGCAAATGTCCACTTGAGGCTGGCTCCAGAAGTGAGTCAGTCTCCATAAGTCCCCATGTTCAAATGACTTCAGCAGCAGAAATAAACATGTTTACAGCCTGGTACAAAAAACAGTTTTGGTCTCTGTAGCTAATTTCCCCGTTCATGACAACTGTACTGAGGGTGAATTTATATACAACTCACCTGTTCACATTACATTAAGGCTTTAAGTTATGCAGGATTAACAGTGTGAACACTTTGATTGACAGATAGGTGCCGTTACAGATGGCTCATTTGAGCAACCAGGCATCATTCATGATGATTCACGTCTTTGCCGATTTTTAGATTAGCCGTGAATCAGAAGAGGCAGGACTGCCATCATGGCGGCAGCCAGAGCTTCAGAACAGCTCTTCAGACACGGCCACGGATATGGCATCCGTTCTCTATACTGTTAATGACTGGGACACCTGAATATAACAGAGGCATCGTTAATGTTATTAGTGACAACTGTGCATTTCTTATTATGTCCACTGAGGGAGAAAAAGCCTTTTTAAACTATATTGAGTAAGTAAACTTAAGCATCAGTTTGCTTTTAAATATAATGGTGTTAAAATGTTAATTGTTTAGATATAATTGGGAGCAGTGTTTGGTTTGTTGACACTTCTGCAGTTCATTTCATGAAGTGTGGGATATTCTTGATATTTCCACCTTTACAAGCAGCAGGCTGGAGGCATAGGATGTGAAAACACTTGCCAAAAATCCATTTTAGTATCTGTTTTTTAGGCTAACATTACTACGTTATGTTGGCATATCACAAAAGACATGTAGGCTGATATGGGTGTTATATAAAATGCCAGTAAATTGGGTATATTAATAACACCAACAATTTCTCTGATGTAAATAGGAAGAATAATGACCAGGTGTGAAAAAATTATTCATTTTGTATATATTATTACTATTATTATTACATTTTATATTACATTTCCCTGTAAATCGTGTCCGTACCCTGAGGCTGAGGCCTGAGGTTGACGGTGGTGAGTATCTCGAGGTTTAATGTAGCATCTTATCTGAATTTATTTACCATGAATCTGTAGCTCTGATTACATTTGCATATTCTGTTGTGTTTTGGCTCCAAGAATAGTTGGCTCACAAACAGCCTTGAACTGGGTCATCCATGTGGCTGAGAAACAATGTGTGTGTTTGTGTGGGCATGTATGAAGTCTGCCAGTTAATAACGACCCCCTTTCTCTTCCCATAAATCAGGCCTCTGAGTCTAAAAACAATTAAAATGTAATCAGATTCCTGCTAGCTGAAGTGTCTCATAGCTGGTCATGTGTGTCTGTCGACTAGGTCAGTGAATGCCGATCCCACATCCGATCCCTTTAAGACCAACATCACCCTGTTCACACGGATCCTGGACAGCCTGCTGGATGGATACGACAACCGTCTACGGCCTGGCCTTGGAGGTAAGAAAGCAGTCTACGATCACTGGATGAACAGAACTTTATCATTAGATATCTGTCCTTATCCTCATTTCACTGTTTTGTGCTCCTATTTATTATGAAACAGCTCATGTCTCTGAACACTTTATTTAGCATCAGCTTTTGTAGTACAGATAACCTTTGGCAGCAACCCCCTTAAGAATAAACTGACAAATGCACTCTGTACACTTAACATTTAGGTTACATAACGCTTTACTCCGTTTCCTGGAAAATAACAGCAGCAAAACCTGTCACATTTAACCCCACAGAGTTTTTTCTGAAGAATGATCGCTGAATCTGTCAGATGTTGGAAGAAAGAAGTATTACATGGAGGGTGTATGTGTAACAGGCGACCGTGGTAGAGTGGGTCGTCCAATAACTCCAAAGTTGGTGGTTTGCTGCTCCCCTGGATGGGTTAAATGTGGAGAAGTAATTTTACGTTCACCGTGATCAATCAAGTATTTAAGTATGAATTGTGGCTGCAGATCTACACAGCAGTTACCCTGCGGTAGAAGGAGGGGGGTCACTCCGGTCATGGAACTTAGCAGGCAGCTGGCTGGAAGTCAGCGGGAAGACGGCTGCCATTCAGCTGGTGTTCAGCTTGAACGGGAACTTTTAAGTTGCTACTACTGTACACACTCTTGGTATTCTCTCAATTAACTTCATAAGGTATCACAGTAAATAGCTCTATTTAACTACTCTAGTATTATATTATGACAAAAACATCCATTGCATTACTTTAAGACACAAAGGTCAATGCATCTGGAATATTTCTTCAAATTTCTTTAAATGTTTCGGTTGTAAAAACTATGAAACATTGTGAAGAAACTTGTGAGGACGAGTTAGCTGTGCTGCAGAGAAAAGGCTCATTACAGTTACTAACCTCAGATGAAATGACCAATTAACATCACCTCAGATTAAAGCCCACGTTAATGCTTCACATGACACATACCTGCATGAATCAGGCCTTCATTAATGCAAAAAAAAAAACTGCAGTCAGAAAGAAATGACATTAGATGAGTGGAAATTTTTACTTTGGTCTGTCGAGTCTTTGTGAAACGCAGAGTAGGTAAACGTGTCTGCATGTGTGGTTCCCACTGTGAAGCATAAGGAGAAGGTGTGACGGTGTGGGGGGTGTTTTGCCGGTGACACTGTTTGCGATTTATCCAAAATTGACGGCCAGCAGGGTTACCATAGAAATCTGCAGTGACATGCCATCCCATCTGGTTTACACTTACCGGGACCATCAATTATTTTTTCAACAGTACAATGACCTAAAACACACCTTCAGGCTCTGAAAGGGCTACATGAAGAGTGATGGAGGGCTCCATCAGATGACCTGGCCTCAATCGCAATCTACCGACCTAAACCCAATTTAAAATGGTTTGACATGAGGTGACAGTAAAGGAAAATCAGCCAACAAGAGGCTCTGTATATATGGGAACGACCTAAAAAAGCTGATTGAGAGAAGGTCAAGAGCCATCTAAAATATAAAACATATTTTTGAAAAATCACATCTTCCTCATTGGCCTTAGCGTGCCACACTGCTTCCCTACCCATCCTCACCTCTCCCATCGTCCTCCATGTTCGGTATCTCATTTCCAGCTGGCCCCTCACCCCAAAGCTGAGCTCCTCCCTCAGGATTCGCTGCCATTTGAAATTCAAATTCAAAAACGCCCAGAAGCTGCCATATGCGGAACAGACCTCCTTTAGCTTGGCAGCATTCAGCCTTTACAACTGGACTCGCAGTAATCGTGCTTCTAGCTTATTTAATGTGCAGGAAACACATAAACATTTGTACAGCGTGGAGCCTTAATGCTTATATTTCATGGCCTGTTTCCATCGGATGTGGTTTATGCAACAAAATGTGCATCACCAGAAATCCATGACACTTTTTTAATTTGTCCTTTGCACCTTTGACAAGACTTTTATAGCCCCCCGGAGATTTATGGGGTTGAATCAATAAAGCTACATTGATTTTGTCTTGACAAATTACATTAACTGATGATTCTCCACCAACAGACAGCACCAAAGAAGAAGAAGTCATGTTAAAGTCAGACTTAGGGGAGATCAGTGATCTGAAATAAAACATTTAAATTAAACATTTGTCACATAAGTAAGGAAGGAAGTGCCTTAGAGCACATCAGAATTTCAAATTCCAACCATACTGTTCCCATTAAAGTACACTGGGGCTATGTCGTGGTGCAGAATTACAGAAAGATTACATCCGGCGGGATTTTCCACATTTTAGACACATTAGATCTGTCTGTTCCACAGATGTGACACACACACAGAGGAATCATGTTAACGCCTCACTGGACCGCGGTTTATAACACATTTATGAAGGGTGAAAAGAGCCTCATGACAGCTGTACCAGTGTGTTTACTCATACGTATATTGAGGGTCAGAGTCAGTCCCTTTGACAGTTTTCATTGTCCAAGTAGTGAGCCTATGTATCTAATATAGTACATACTGTATGGATCAACAAATATTTAATCATTTATCTACAGTATCATAGCATATAACGTATAAATGTAGTGGTTTTCTAGTCTGCCTCTGTATTTTAGTCTTCTACTCTATGTGATGAATTCTCTCCGTTCTCTTTATAAAAATCTGAAGTTAAATATAAAACAGTACCACAACATATAGCCTAAAACATGCCTAAGCCAAAATTAAACATTAAAAGCTTCATAAACGTAGAATTGGTTGCAGGGCTGTTGCCACATACTGCGTCAGGTTTGTACAACAACGAATGGTATGATCCTACCTCGAGGTTCAACAGCGAGTTGATGTTTAGATGTTGCAATATTCAAATTCATGTGCTGTCTCTTATTTCAGTAAACAAGCGATTTCAGTGCGTCTGCTAATAATCAAATGATGGAAATGGATGAATCCAACCCACGTTGTCCCCTTGGGTCTACAAGAAGGTTTCAGGGAAAAGAAAAGAAAACAACTGTAATCGTTTCTACGTTGAATGAATTACTGTGTGGGATGCACATTTCTCTTGACTTTATTTATAGAAAATACAGTATCATCAAAGCCGTTTAATGGCTGTCCCCTAACACAGACGGATTTCATCTGACCAATTAAACACGGGTCAGCAGGCCCATCTGCACCACATGACTCAGATATGAAAAGCACATGTTGACGATGATTATTGTGCTGTTGCTGAATAACTGAACTTTTATTGTCTTTGTTCCTATAAATAGGTGTCCTAACGTCCTCAGGCATTAAATGCACTCTGGATATTTGGAAATAGTAAAGACGTATTTGTCCCGGGGGCTCTGCGAGAATGCATCATTTGTACAAATGTGGTTAGTTTGTGAATTTCATGCAGTGCAAACAGTACGGATCGTCATTTGGTGGTGGCGGAGATCTCTGCTCATGTTTATTCTTTTTTTATGTTGTAATATAACAAAAATCATCTGTCATGTTGCAACCACTAACAGTAAAATGATTGTATAGTTAAAGTAACAGTCTCATCACACATAATTACAAAGAACAACAACCAGTCCATGGGATCGACTGAGGGGTGTTAATCAGAATCAGAATCACGTTGTTGGACAGGTGTGTGTGTACACACACATGAGAAATCAAGGAGCTTGACAGGTAAACGTGAACATACATACATACATACATACATACATACATTAGCTTATCCTCACTCGGGTGTAAACGTGAACATAATTCTCAAAAACTATGTGATGGAGCAGAGTGTGAAGGATGCTGAAATAAATACAGCAGTTTGTGTTATGCATGAGGTGGCTGTTACAGTATATATACAACATGAGTAGAATGAATATGAGTGACGATATTTACATTTTAAAGTAACAATGACTAAATGTAAACAGTGCAAATAGATCATTTATAATCTACAGGTTATTGTACATGTTTATGGTACAGGTCAGTGATGGTCTCTGGGAAGAAACCGTTCTTGTGTCTGGTTGTTTTGGCGTACAGAGTTGTGTAACGCCTTTGCAGAGGGAAGACGTTTAAACAGGTTGTGTCTGGAGTAGGATCATTTTTCTATTTATTTGTATTTAAACATGCAGTATAGATAGAAAATAGCAGAAATATACAAAACAATAACAACTAACAGTATAAAACTGTAAATTGACGGGACCAATTTCTGAAAAAATTGCTCTTGATGCGACAAATCAAACCACAAAAAGCATCATAACTAGACTCCTATCACATCCACTAACGTGGACTAAGCAACACTTACGTTGTTGGAATATAGGCATGGCAAGCTGCACATTTCATGGCATTAAGCACCAACTGTGCCTGAAATTGTTCATTCAGTCGCTCCTTACTGCTGCACATGGAAATACAGAGGACTAAATAGCATGTCAGACGGCGTAAAAGACATGGTAGTTAGCTCGTGGATAGTGATTTTGAGCTGCTTGTTACATTGCATGAATTGAGACAACACTACTCTGTAGGATCATTTGAGTGGGCGTTGGCGCGGCGGTTAGCGCTGTCGCCTCACAGCTAGAGGGGCTTGCACGTTCTCCGGCTTCCTCCCACGGTCCAAACACGTGGACTTAATGGGTTAATTGGTGACTTTAAATTACCTGTAGGTGTGTTAATGTGAGTGTCTGTTTTTATGTGAACCGCCTCTGCCCCACCTCTCGCCCTAAGCCAGCTGGTAAAGGCTCCAGCCACCCACGACCCCCATAAAGACGAGTGGTTACAGAAAAATGGACCGATGGAGCCAGCATATGCAACAATAAATTACGATATTTCGACAACACAACAAAATGGCTAACACACAGCAACTACAATGCATCACATTGTATCTTTTTTTTACAAGACGAAGCAGGGCGGCGACAAATGTGGTTTTGTACCGAGGCGGTGTTTCTCTTGAAATAAATCGAGCTAATGGAGGCCTCTGCGAGCCACAGTGAAAACCTTATCATTGTAAATCAGCCTGATTCACATACAAAGGCCTAGTTTACATAAATATATGCACCTCGCCGTCTTGTCCTCCTAAATGGATTGCACCTATTACCAGGCGACCTGCCACTTCCTCTTGATTTACATAACCTTATAAATAAGAAAGCATTTTCATAATATGCCCTCTTAGAGGGACGTGAATGGCGGCTCGCCTTGCCATGCATGAGAGCACTTTACCGAGGAGTAATGATCTCTTTAGATCGTACGTGAGACGCTGTTTGCAGCGTAGCACAGAGTAAAAAACGTGAAAGCTTTTTGAATTGACCGAGCATGAGAGATCAAGCCTCAGTAATTATTGAAAGAGACAGAGTGTAGAGAGAGAGAATGGGGCCGGATGCAGTAGCACATTATAACTTGATAAAGAAGCATGGGAAGCTTTTGCTATTCCTGTCTGTGTCACATCAGTGTGAACATTTAGGACAAATTTTCTACGCTTAAAATCATAGCTCACTAAATTTAATCTTTACAGTAGCTGACGATGAATTGGCTCGACAAACAAACTGAGTTCACATTTATAAATCCAGACAAAAGAAAAAATCCTTTCTGTTTGTTCTTTAATGATCTCAGTCCTCGCTGATTTGGCGACACCAGCGGTTACCAGTTTCAAGTGTGATTCGATGCGACAGCAAACATTCTCGCTGAGATGTCAAGAGAAGATCAACCGGTGTATGTGTCAGCAGTGCAGCCAAACAAACTAGTCAGGCAATAGTTGTCTCTGTTTTCCATCATGCAGGTAGTTGGTTACCTTGCAGAGGAGTCAGAGGTGTGCAGCGTGTCTCCTGCGACTTTGTCTCGTTTGTTACTTCTTGCAATATCTTAAACTGATCCTGAAAATGACCGTTAACTTGTTTTGTCTCAATTTACTTGTGTTTACTTGTGTTCTTCCTGCTGTAGTGTGATAACCTCAGCACAGTAGTGACGTCTAAAACATCGTGCACTTACCAGAAATTCTTCTTCTTCTTCTACTTTGCTGGCGGAGCATTAAAGTCAACATTTGACTGCTGAAGCATAAATATAAAACATGTGTACAACTTAAATATTTCATATTCAGTATGCTACCGGTTCAGCTCTAACAATACCGGCTTCCTCAGGCATCATGTTCATAAAAAAAGAATAGAAAGAAAGTTAAATAGCCTTTGATTTCTGTTTGAATCTCATATTCAGACTTTTAACTCTCTCTTTGCTTTTTCTTGTTGTCTCTGATCCAGACAGGATAACTGAGGTGAAGACAAACATCTACGTCACCAGCTTCGGACCGGTTTCAGACACAGACATGGTGAGAGCAGATAATGGTCATTTATGTATCGTGCTTGTTAATCATCCACATGTTTGCTGCTGTGTAAACGCTCCAGATCACGGCCTTTGCATTTGACTCCTGCGTCCTCTGTAATAACGCGACACATACAAACTTTAAGGAAGAAAACTGCTTCTTCCCTCATTTTCATAAACGCATCGTCTCTCTCTCTCTCTCCACACACAGCGCAATACTCAAGTGTGCCTATTCATCTGGCAATTTTCGTCTTATAAATTATTGAAAGTCCTCTTGTTATTCTAGTCACTCCTTTGTTTATCCTGGGCTTTTCCTGTTTATCATTCTGAAGCGTGAGCCCACCTTCTCGTCATATCGTCAGCGTTCCTTCTCTTAGCCCCATTTTCCAAGTGAGTGATCTATTGATTTAACAGTTATGATGCCGAAGTTCAATGCAGTGGCCTCTGACAGACATGTAAACTAGAAGGCACCCATCTTAACGTAGACCACCACTCGGACACAGAGTAATAATTCTTCCCAGAATACTGCCCACATCTGATCTGCCCACTAAATATAATTATGACAGATTGACAGACAGCTGACAGGGCTGAAACATCATCTCTGGTCATCACTGAGTGGCTCGAGCTTGTACAGAACATCCACGGTGTAAAATCATCTCAGTGTGTATTCAGCATGGGAAAAAATATAACATTACTCTGTATCCATAAGTAAAATGAACATTATGGTAATGGAAAATCAGGCTCAGCGCTAAAAATACATGATTTATTACATGTTCTAGTCCTGCATAGCTTGAAATATTCTCCTCTGGACTTGACTGATTTATTCAGATACTGTGGAGCAATTCAGCTGATTGCTGAGGTGGCCGCTTTATTGAATTTATGACAGTCGAAGCTGGAGAATGAAATAAAAATGATTAATCGAAGAAGAAATAGAAGAAAACATGCTGCACTTTGCGTCCAAAGAGCATCTGCTAAACGCTAAGAAAGTCAAGTGTGTCTTTAAAATATAGAGGAAAAAGAGCTCGACTGTCTTTATATGTTAAAAAAATGAGGTGTGGTCTGTGTCTTAAAGGATAATTTATTTCAATCAAACTCAGGTCTTAGTTTCATAGTTTGCGCCTTCATTCGTATTGATAATAATTAGCATTATACTCGGGTCAGTATCTGAGATTTTGGGATGCTTAAAGGTAAAAAAACCCAAATATAATAAAAAAGCAGAATCAGCTGCACAGACAGTACTTGTTAGAGCAATATACATATTTTTTATGGGATTTGTTGCCAGTAAAAATGAAATTAAATATAAAATATCACTAAATTAAACTAAAACAAGAATTATTCCGAAGCGAAAACAAACACGAAGGTAAGATTCTCTACAAACTTTCACGTGATTAAAAAACTCTGTGTTTGCTTGAGCAATGAGAGATTATCACTGATGTTTTAGCTGCGTTCATTTTCACTTTAAATAAAATTAATTAGCGATTATTTAGCTCTTTCAGCTAAGCTTGCTAGACAGCTGGACTCTGGAGAACTAAGTGTGCACTTGTGTCCAAACCACAATGGTTCACACCAATCAGCAACCTATGAGGAGCTACGGCAGCTCCAGGCGTGGTTTAATACTTAAGGTGTGTGTCGACTATCGTTTATATCAGAACTGCGGCAAATCATAACTTTCCTTATAGAGCAAGTCTAGGCTATAGTCTATAATATTATTTACAGAGACAATTCCCACCATGATCAAGCATTCGGTGACAGTGGTGAGGAAAAACGTTGAGTAGAACCAAGCTCATTGGTGGACGCCATCAGACCAGTCTAAACTCGTGTTGTCATGGTTTCTGTCGACTATTAAACTCCAGCCGCTCATCCTAAGTGGGATGAACGCTGGTGACCTTCTCTTGGTTGATGGACAGATGGATCATCCAGTGACCATCTGTATTTCTTGACCTTTTCAAACAGTTTTCAAAGACGACTTCCCGATCAGTCAGGTCACTCCACAGCTGTTTAGATGTTTATAACTTGTATGATCATCTGGCCGCTCATATTTTCTTGAATTTCTCATGAATTACTTAATAGTGAAATATCGTCGTAATGAATAATAAAGTCGGCTCCTGTACCTGAAAGCTATTTGTTTTCAGTGGACGGTTTCAGCGTCCTGAGATTTAAATGTCAGAGGCCTTTCAACCGTGACAAGAAAAAAAAAAAACTCTGGAGGGATTTATCTCGTCCTCTCACTCTCACTTACTGTGTGTGAATCACACAAACACACACACTCTCACACGTACACACATTCGACAGTACAGGGCTTCCTGCCCTAAATCCGTCCTGTGTGTGTGTGTGTGTGTGTGTGTGTGTGGTTTCTTTTGACAACAGAAGATTGTAGGTCAAGGGGTTGTCTTGGCCTCAGAGCCCAGCTTAAGAAAAAAAAAACACCGGCTCACAGAGCTGGGAGGAACACAGGGAGCGCTGGCCTCACCTTTGACAAATAAAAAAAAAGCCTTACAGCGCCCGGGTCTTTAAAGTTGCAGGTGAAATCAGTCATGAAGAACCGCTGCTTGTGTGCACAGAGCAGTGGGAAGCGTCTTTTTCCAGCTGGGATGGGATTCATCTGCATGAAGAGGAAAGTTAAAATTAAGTTCTTTATTTATCTCCCCTGCCTACAGGAGTACACCATAGATGTTTTCTTCCGGCAGAGCTGGAAGGATGAGAGGTTGAAATTTCATGGGCCGATGAATATTTTGCCTCTCAACAACCTGATGGCGAGTAAAATCTGGACTCCGGACACCTTCTTCCACAACGGGAAGAAATCTGTGGCTCACAACATGACCATGCCTAATAAACTGCTGAGGATCAAAGATGATGGGACGCTGCTGTACACAATGAGGTAACTCATTATTTATGTTGAGGTGGATTTAAAGGAATAGTTCAACATTGTAGGCTAATTTGCCAAGAGTCAGATGAGAAGATGGAAACCTTAACTAGTGAAATTACTTTTGGACAGAGCCAGGCCATCAGGTTTCACGTCTTTGTCAATTTTTACATTACCCAGGAGGTGGAAGAGGCAAGACTAACAACATGGTTGATGAGCTTTGGAAAAGCTGCGGGCGACGTCACGCGTTCGCCGTCCATCCACCTTGTTTCTGTGCTGCTGTAGCTTGGTATTTTGCGCGCAGACACAAAAGTCGTATTGATCTTCTCGGCTGATTTATAATCTGAAGCATTCGTCAGCCTCATAGGAGGACGTCCTGTAGCGATACAGAATCCCATTTGTTCAAATGAATTCCCCGTGCGTGCTATTTTTTCTTTGCCTCCTCTGTCAACATGCATTTCAAGAAAATCAATTTAAATGATAAAGCGCTGCAAGTTATTCTCACAGCGGTTGAATAATGCGGTACGGTTAGAGCTAACCTACAATCTCAGCATGGACACACACTATAGTCTTTTGATTTCTGCTGCTCTCTGCAGTCCTTTGTTTACTTTGCTCTGCTGGTGACAGTTAAGATGAATTTTTTTTTGTTTCAAGGCATTACAGATGGGAAGTGTCTGGAATAGTGCATGAGGCTTTTTTTCCCATATTATTTTTTATTGATCTATTTATTTTTATGGCTAATCTGTGCTGTTTCCTTTTCATGCATTTGCAAAGTATCTTTAATTTTTCTGTGAATTGGATGCAGGTTAACTGTGCATGCAGAGTGCCCGATGCATCTGGAGGATTTCCCCATGGACTTTCATTCCTGTCCACTTAAATTTGGCAGCTGTGAGTAACTCTGATGATGATGATGATGGAACCTTTAAGTAAAATGCTTTTTTCTTTTTTTTCTCCTCGCTGGTTCTTTGGCAAGTGAGCGGCCTAAGAACCGAGTGAAGCTGGAATGCATGGCTCAATTTTTTGGCAGTAGCCTGAGAAATTTGTACAAAATGTGCAGGAATTAAATAGATAAAGAAGAACTGACATGTGAAATGTGAATATTGGGCAAAAGGCTCGTCCGAATATTCACATAATCAGTATTTTATTGCCATGGCTTCTTTACATTTGGATGAATTTTTTTTTTGCTTTAAGTTGCTTTGAGTGATAGATGAGTATCAGAGCATCAGTACATGTACATGCTGGGTCATGTATGAAATGCCTTGACTTTAAACATTAAATTTCAGTGCATATATATGTTAAACCTACAGTATTTGACATTAATCTCATTTGTTACCTGCCACAATAAAATGATCTGTAGCACAACATGACAGAATATTTGAATTGTTTTAAGTTGCAAGTGTTTTTCTGTTTCATCAGATATCTTTAGGTTAACTAGCGTTCAAATATATAGCCTTTTATTTCATCTTCAACCGCTGATTCTTTTTTTCTAGAAACTCAAACACAGTGTAGTCGTGGAAAATATAAATAGTTTTTTTTTGAAAACTCATCAGCAGCTGCAGCTGCCCCAGATTTATCCCCTATGAGTTTATCCTCTCTCTCTCTCTCTCTTTTTGTTTAGATGCCTACACAATCTCAGAAGTGACTTATGCTTGGACTCGAAATGCGTCAGACTCTGTGGTGGTGGAAGGCGAAAGCTCTCGCCTAAACCAGTATGACCTGCTCGGACAAACGGTCGGGCAGGAGACCATCAAATCGAGTACAGGTAAGCTTTTGTGGAGGTCTAGTAGTAAAGTCTCATGACTCCATGACACCTTCGACTGATTTCTCTACCTCTCTGCAGTAAATGTTCCTCCAGCTTAGAAAAGCTCTCAGAAATAGAAAAGAAATCCTGGATTTGGGGATTTTAAAACACACTGGGTTTGGCATGCAGCAGATTTTTGTGCATATTTAATGGCTGCGCCCTACGGCAACAAAATCTGTGCAAACCTGAAAACTGTGACGACGTCTAAAGCTTTGACCTGGTTAATTTTGTGGAACTTAAATATCTATTGTTTCAGTTCAGGGTGGAGAATTGTGAAGATTTTGTGCTTGTTTGGGTGGATGTTGAACTCGTCCGCCTCCTACATGTTGCAGGAGGCGTCAGAAGCTTGCTGTGAAACGCTCGCTAAGTTTTGTCTTTTTGTTACTCACTTTATTTGGCTGGAAAAATGCAGAGACATTTGTTCTGGCTTCCTCTGCTCGACAAAGATTCGACAAAACGGGGATTTGGCAGTCATGCATCTTGAGTTTCCCTACTTTGTTCTGCATTTTGTTAATCTGCATTTTGCATGGCCTGGAGACCCGAAAGCAGCACAACACGTGAGCCGCTGCTGTGAAAAGCCTTTTCTTCTCCTACTGAAGTGAAGTTTCTTTAGGGTGATTTTAAATGGATGTCAATAAAAACAGATGCTGGTGTAGCTGTCAGAGACGCTAACAGAGGAGCTCCAGGAGATGAAAAAATATAACTGCTGTGTTCTCCGGTGATTAAAGTGTCTTATGTTGGTGCCCAGAGATACAGGAGTGTCTCTCAAAGGTGCAGTGATGCATGAAATGACAAAAAAAAAGAGAGAGAGAGAGTGAATCACTCAGTATTCATTGAAAATGTGGCATTTCACTCAAATGGACCTGCAGGAGACATTAACAAGTGGATCCGACAGTGACAAGCTCAATGGTGGACAGGATAATTTACTCTAGTCTAGAGCCATGAGACACCGAAGACCTTAAGAAAAAAGTAAATGGAAAGTGAGGCTTGTAAAATATGTTAAGGAGGATTTATTTATTGTTCTGTTTTTAATGGATCATTCACAGAACACCAACCAAGGAATCGATTAAACCGGATGTTTCGCTGCTTTAATGTGAGAAAAATGTTAGCATGGCTGCCGGTTTGCAGTTATGTTGAAGGTCTGATCGTATATATATTTTTATTTTATCATAGTTAGCACAAAGATAAGTAGCTGTACACTGCAAAAAAGCAGGAATTATGATTTGTTTATTTTCATATGCATGGATCAACTTTGGTCTTGATATGTAAGTAGCCATCAAGAGTTTATTTAAAGCATTTTAACGCAACTGGAATTATTAAAAAGTCGGAGCGTCCGTTATTATTATAAACCAAATCTGTGCAACGGCGAGAACAAGAGGAAGGGCTGAGCGAACGATCAATTCTTCCTCTTATTAGCAATTGTGGAGAAAAAAGATTTGATTTCATTAAGAAATGAGGCAATAACCAAACCCACAAGCACGTTGCCTTGAAGCCTTGCCGCCTCTGTCAGAGGTCTGTACAGAAATAGAAGTATGCTGTATCCAAGACAATCACTTGTCACGTTTAATATATTTATAAAACACTTTCTGCAAGCGTATTGTTCACAAAGTGAAAGCAAAGAACACAAACACACGGGAAAATAGGCTATAGTATAAAAGGACGAAATAATGAGGACTAAAAATAGAACTAACACGTTTCATGCAAACAACACAGAGGCCGAGAAACGGGGCCACAACTTGAGTGCGCGTACGCTACGGTCTATATGTGTTTGAAGATTAGAGGAAGCAGTTTGAACAATGAGATCTGAAACCGGGTAAGTAAGATTTAAATGCTGAGACGCTGTCAGGCTGGCGGGTTTCTTTTTGAGAGATGAGAGGGAAAGGTTGGAAACCTTTACACGTCAGGACCACTGACAGTATAAAAAGAACGGATGTCATATCAGAGATGAAGCCCACGGGTTTCTGAAGAGCTCTGGCTCCTTGGCTAATCTAAATATCAGCAAAGACGGGTATCATCATAAATGACACCTGGGTGCTCAAATAAGTCACCTGTAACAGCTCCTACCTGTCAATCAAAGCGTCCACGCTGTTAATTTTAAGTCTTAATATAATTTGAACAGGTGAGTTTTAGAAAAATTCACCATCAGTACAGGTTTTTGTACCAGGCTGTAAACATGCTGCTTGTTTAGGGTGATAAAGAATCTGACTGGAGATCATATTGTAAATCACATATCAAATCACTGATAATATATTGTAAGTTAGAAATAAAAACGTGGGAACCACTGAAGAGAGAATAAGGCCTGACTGCAGAGCGTGTGTTTTCAGTGTCTAAAGAAAGGAGCTGCTCTGCCTCGGGCTAATTATTGAAGTTGTGTGTTAACAGTTGACTGGATCCTTTGAGGTGACTCCACAGCAGCTGCTGGGGCTGCTTAGGATTTGTCATCTACCGTGTTCTTGTTGTTGCTTACCATTTATTTTCCCACGTTTCGAGTTTAATTCTGTCTGGAACTACAGTGACACATCACAAATAAAAATGGAAATACAAACTGGCTCTCCCTCTTTGTAAGGCTCCCTGCTTTGGTAATACATCTTAGCACAGTGATAAATAACATGCAGGGACCGTTGCAAATAATCCCTCCGATGGTTAAAAACTTAAAAAAAAATAAACACCCTGCAGGGAGCGTGCAAACAGAGCAGAACCAAAGCAGGTGGAGGCTGGGTCGAGTGGAGCAGCGCAAACACACGTCAGCATATGGAGTCTTTAAACAGGGCCGCCACATCAGCGCAGCGGGATGTGATCACTGATTAAATGTCAGTCGACGCAGCTGAGGGGGTGACACCTGACGATGTCGACATGTTGACGGTATCGATAATTACGTGGGCGTGAAAGGAGCGTGAGGATAACTGATTTACCGAAGGACCCTTTCGAAAAAGAATCCACCTGACAGATCCAGAGCCGGTTCTCAAGCAGACAAACGGTTTCATCACAGGGAGCACGTTGCCACGGTAACGGCGCCTCGTTGCCGCGGCAACATAAGCATAAACTAATCATACAGTACTTGTGTAGCACTTTGGAAAACAGAAGTCACAGAGCGAGCTTTTAAAAAAAAAAGAGAAAGATAGAAATAGTGGGGGCTTCAGGCGTGAAAGCAGTGAAGGGTTCACAAGTGTTTACAACGTTTGGTTTGTCTCTAATCTCTTTCTAATCTTAGATTTTCTTTTCTCTCACAGATACTGGATAGTCTAGATAGTCCTGTACTTATTCAATCCTTTGGTTCTGTCTGTTCAGTGTATATTACACTTACTACTGCTGTAACCAGTGAATATCCCCGTTGTGGGATAAATAAAGTATAATCTAATCTAATCTAATCTAATCTAATCTAATCTAATCTAATCTAATCTAATCTAATCTAATCTAATCTAAGTGCTCACAACCTGTGACGACAGGTCATAGGTTGTAGGTTTGGTCTTAACATTGGTTGAGAGACAACAACCCACCCTTACCGCCCAGTCATATCTTACATTAGTCTTGGAGAATGATTTAATATGACTTCACTCCAGAGATAATGCAAATGAATTTGTTAAAACATTTCTAGGGACCGAGCAGCAACCTCAGTTCCTCAAACGTCCACTTGAGGCTGGCTACAGAAGTGAGTCAGTCTCCATAAGTCCCCATGTTCAAATGTCACAACTGCACAGCAGAGATATGTGAACTTAGGCCTTGAGGGGATCGCTTGTAGACACTGCTTCATTTTGTAAGCCAAAATGTTTGAGATCCACTGATGTACATAATTATTTTAGTTTGTCAGTCTAACCTGGCAGGCAAGGGAAGGACCCAGGTCACCACTAGTCTGTAGAGTTAGAGTCCTTTGTCATGGCCTGGTTGAAAGTAGGTAAAAGATTTGGGTTGAAGCACAACAAGAACAAGTCCTTGATGATCCTTGAACCAGAAATAAACTCTAAAACCAACTAGAAGCTGGTTCAGGGTGCCCAAAAATAATACCTTAATGGAAATGCGGCATTTTACACAGTCTACCTACGATGACACCGTTGATATGAAGTAAAAGAAAAGGTGTTGTGATCGATGCGAAGATCTGAAAGCATGCACGCTTCTCTGTTTCACTGAGTGACAGCACTGATCTAATTTTAGCAAAACAACTTAGCTGAAAGCCTTTGAAATACAGTGATCATAGTAATGATGAGAAACGTGTAGGTGTGCTACGATGACGTGCTGGGCGACCAGTATTTTTTTTAATCCATTTGATCTAATGGTGTGCGCATTGCATTGCTGACAAACCATCTTTCATCTTTCAACTTTTCAGCTTGTGTCTAATGAAAATCAGCGTTCAAGAAACTTCAAATTTTGCTTTGAAAAATAATCAGCACTGGTGTGAATTACTATAATTTGTAGTAAAGTGGCGACAATGTGCATAATCACAGGTATGGACCTTTAAGAAGAGTGAAGGGAGTGTCACATTTTAGGTATCAGGCCGGACTGCTCCCTTTATTACCTTTTCACGGAGGTCAGGCCTTTTGAGGGTGATCATGCAGACATAGATGGTGTAGGTGACAAAGGTTTTGTAGTCCATGAGCTCGTAGGAGGTGAAAGTAGAGACTGTGTCGAGGAAGAGTTCAGCAGCTTGTGTGAAGTCCTTGATGGCCGCACAGTACAGGCCCTGGTAGACCTTCAGACGGTTCCTCCTGTCCCAGTTACATGTGATGGGGTCGCTGTCCATGTAGAAGTGGCCGATCCTCAGCAGGTAGAAGACGATATCTAGCCTGTGACCCAGAGCCACTGTCTTGTCATAGGTCTTCCTGAAGGCTGTTAGGGCGCCCTCCTTGTCTCCGATCCTGATCAGGTATTCAGCTTTGGCCATCATGGCGTCTCTCTCCCAGGTTCTTCTCGGCGTCCTCCAGCACATCGTCCAGACGCTTCAGCTCCTCCTCGTTGGCTTTCTTCATTTTACTCAGCCGGTCACCGTCCAGCTGCCACTTCAGGTCCTTACACAGACCCTTGTAATATGGAGCCATGCTCTGATAGCATCCAGCTCGCTCCTCACTTTAGCATCCTGTCGGTGTCCGTCCATCGTGAGCAGAAACTTCAGCTGCGCTATCCTCAGGTCGGGGTTCTTGGGCAGATCCTCTTCTTCTAGATTCTCCAGTGGCATTTTTTCCCCCTCCCAAATATCGAAACAAACAAACAGAAGTCGAGTCTTTCTTTGTGCAGACATTAGGATACTATAAAGAATAAGTTACATTTGATAGTAGTGGAATAGTTTGAGAAGTTTGTTATCGACCTTTGGGTTATCGCCTCCAGACTTTAACTGTAAAGTTCGGGCAGGAGTGGGTGGTTTACAACGCATCACAGCGTGAACAGTGAGTCCTTTCGCTGCTCCAGTTTTCATTCTTTAAAGTTTTAAACGCTGAAGTTTCAGATATTTCAAGACAGTTTGGATCATAGACCTGCTTTCTTATTTCACAATCAAAGACCACATTTATTAAAAAGCTGTTTTACATTATACGCCTCAGAAAAACAGACTTGATAACTACATGTCTGTCCCAAACGCTCCAACACTACTCACTATAGGTGTCAGTTACCAGTATGGAGTATTTCCCCAGTGACTGCATCGCACTATCAGGGGAATCCCTGCTTCAATTTCATTGAGTGAGAATATCCTCTCATACACTAAATGCTCCTATCTAGGTTAAGTAGTGTATGATGCCTGCCAGTGCTTCTCCTGTTTAACTAGTCACTCCACATTATCTGATTGGCTGACTTTAAATTAATCATTCATCACTAGTGTGTCAGTGTTTGGTGTAGCGTACTTGCAAACTAGGTCATTTGGCACGAATAAATGTGCTCTCAGGCTTCGCAGGGACGGACATCTTGCATAAGCCGCTGAACACACTGTTACAAAAATCTCACTATTCAGCCACACGTGTGTGTGTCACGCAATCGTGTTCGACTTGTTACTTAAAGGCACTTATGAATACTGTACCAGCATCAGTGTTTCGGTTTATACAGTACTTAAACAGAGCTGAAATCATCAGTGTATAATATATGACGCACCAGCAGCAATGTTATTGCAACACTGTCATATATGATATATCTGATATGCTGAAATTATTAGCAAACAGTTGCCTTGAGTCGTTCCTACTCATTTTCCATCAACTTGTAAGAGTAATATTTGTCTCTTCAGCTACTAGCCCGTTCTAACTAACTACTAAACTTTGTCTGCTTGCATTTTAGTGCTGGGCAGGTAGCTTACAGCGAGTTTTTTAGAGTTTTTAAGCTGCTGCTGTCAAAGATGTCGATGTAAAGCAGTGAGAATCAACCAAGACAGCAGGGCTGAGGGTAGAAAACCAAAACAAGCTGAAAGACACTAAATACTCTCAAACTTGATTGACCCCTTCTACATACAAGTATGATCCAATATTAAATATTGATTATAGCCGCTTTAAAGTTAGTTACCTCACCGGTTAAGCTGACCAGCATTAACCAACAATATTGATGACTGGGATTGCCTATAGTGCTGGATCAATCACCTTGCAGCTGCACTGACCTTGGGATAATAATGTTGCTCAGTATCTGCTGAATACAGAAGCCCTGGGGGCAAGTGAGGCCAAAAATCTGGCAATCTGATCTAACCTCTAACCAAAAACTGCAGTTCCTCAAATGTCCACTTGATGCTGGCTACAGAACGAGTCAGTCTCCATTAGTCCCCATGTTAAAATGTCCAACTTCACAGCAGAAATAAACATGTTTACAGGGACTTTGAGAGATGCACAGGTGAGCAAGTGGAGCAACCAAAAAGACGATAACCTGCCCCCCCTCCAACGTAGGTCATCTCTATACCATACTAGATTATGTGGCGTGATAACTGTAATCACTGTATGGATGTTCTTTCTATATTATACATTGAATCTCAGCTCAAGCACCTCCAACAAACCTTTATTTGATGAGCAGTGATCCTTGTGTATGAGAATATTGGAACTTAAAATGGGATCAAACACCAAAAAAAGTTAGAAAATACAAAAATAAGACTTCTTCTTCTTCTTCTTCTTCTTCTTCTTCTTCTTCTTTTTCTTTAAGGTGCTCCATCATTAAACATCTGCTCCTTAAACAGCTTATTTTTCTCTATTTTGTTATGTACAGGATGATGGGTGGGCTAGGAGAGGTGTATTGTGTATTGTTTTTCTTTCACCTCTGAACATTTGAAGTCTTCTGAAATAAGTTGTTACAATCCAGAAGATGAGCTGAGGCAGCGTACCTGAAGCTGGTTGTGAGGCGTTGGATCTCCTCTCTGCCTCCTTGTGGTTTTATATCTTTCCTTTGACCAGCAGCATCTCCTCCAGCTCTTTCTTTTATCCAGCCCTCTCCTGTGCTCTCCCAACACTCACAGAGTTTAGACAGCTCCTTTCCGGACGTTATCACTCTGTTGTCGTCTGATAGCTTTTGGAAGCTCTCAGCTCTCTCAGAGAGCTCCCTCTTGAATCTTCTTCACCTCCCCTGAGAGCTCTTTCCTGAAGACCTCTTCGCTCTCTGAGAGCTCTTTCAGGTGCCCCCCTCCTCCTCTTCTGCATGATTTTCCTTGCAAGACTCAGGTCAGTGTCTGCTTATCTGCCTATTTCAGTGAGGAGATTTTTAAAGTAGCAGTAGATTTTTTTCCCCTCTCTCTTCCACGCTCTTCAAGCCACTGGACACGACACGACATGAAGATGCAGGATCTGATTAGCGTCAGAGTCAAGACCAGTGCGGTTTATTGTGAGACAAGATCTAGGAGTCTATCTTGAGTACTACAACACTGGCTCTGATGAAGAGAAATGATCTGCTTTTCAAGAATATAGCAGAAATGGAAAATTATGTTTTCACAAGTGTATAATCACCTGACAGAAGTAATCGTTATGTTTTTGTTGCTTTAAAATGTACTTTTTTATATCTATAGACACCGTCTTCCACAGAGTCCTTCCTTCTTCTGACCAGGACGGAGAGGATGAAAGCCAAATCCTACGCACTCGGTCTTTAACTGTCTGTAAAGAGCACACTCCACCATTTTTACACATCTTCAGGAAGAGTACTCCTCCTGAAAACAGTTACAGTTGTGATGTATATGTGGGTCTGCAGATGCTTTCTTCAGAGAATGTGACCCAGAAAACAGAAAGTTACAAACTGGGTGTTAATCTTTGCCTGATGCCTTATGATGATCCTCTAATAGATCCTGATGTTTAGACCTGCATCTGTCGTCCGTGTGTGAATGAATGGCAAAAAAAACTTTTGATTAAAGCATTACATGAATGTTCATCATCAAGCTTGACATATACTCTCTTAGCCCCTGTTGCACAGATTTTGTTTTAGAAAAAAAAAACATCTGCATCTTGTCAATGTGTAACTTTAAAGAAGTGCAGTACTCATATGTAGGTCTGTCCCTGTTGCCAAGCCAACGCCTCTTAAAAGAGGTATCTCTTAGTCAAAAACTCAGCCTCATTTGCAAAGCTTGAGCGTCTTGTGTGATCTATGCCCTCTGTCGGACACAGTACAGGGTGTCCTGAGGTATTCCCGTTGTTTTTGCTGGAGCTTTGTTTCCTACATCTGTTTGAAACGTGACATGAACGTCATCTTCCTGCTGTAATTACTGTCTTCCCTCTCAGTGAAACGATCACTGGCTTCTCTAGAGAAAATTCAACCATATCCAGTGGATTCCTCGCTTGTTCCCCCCCCCCGCCCCATCCATAACGCAGGAATCGGGGGGTTGGCATGCAAATTAAATTAACAGAAGACACAGAGCCCCGTTGGGTACTGAAAATGCGTTCAGTACGTCTAAATTCCAGCGGCTGAGTGCAGCTGTGTGTTTGGTGAAAGGGAGAATATTAGTCACAAAACAAAATGCGCAATACGACTGCACTGCTATTAAAAAGCAGGGTATAAAAAAAAAAAAATCTTTTGGGATTAGTCCCCCCCTCCCCCCTTCCCGCTGCTGAAAAGGACTTTCCTCTTGCCAAGTGGCAGCGTGTATCAAGCCCTTCGTTTCAGGATCGCAGCAAATGAGCTATGTTTCTCTGTTGCCATGGGTAACACATCTTTTTTCTTCTCATGTCTAATCTTGGCTTTCTCTTTGAGATATCTTCCATTTGGAAAGGCCTGCCTGCCTGCTGCTGCTGCTGCTGCTGCTTTGGCACTGTTTCATGGCCTTGTCAGCTATTAGGCTTTGCTCGGTGGCTAGGAAATCAAGCTGCCTACTTTTCTTTTTATGTACGAATGGATTATTTAAAGCAAATATGGACCGGTATCTGTCTAATCTATGTTTGAGGGTGCTTTGGCATCTTAAAGCTGCCTGCTCTGCAATCTAAACATAAAAATCGAATGTGTTGCTGGTATAAATGAAACGAGTGTGAAGACGGACTCAATCAAAATATTATTTGTGACTGCTGTGGAGCAGTAAATATATGATTGTGTGTGTGTGTAGCTTTATTTATTGTCTATGTGAACCGTCTTGCTGTGAGGCGACAGCACCAACATGCTGCCCAGTCATGTTTACACCGCTTCCTTGTAATAGCCTGCAGAACAGTGCAGTATCTTATGTTAAACAACCAGAATACAACACTAGTACAGTTGGTTCAGGATTTAGGATAGCCCAGAATCTGAACAATAGAGGCGTAAACATCGAGGACATAACCAAAGCATGATGTCTAGCTCGGAGCAGTTTGACTTGCAGTCCAACAGCTCTATATAAATCATAAATCATTTTACTTCCTCCACAGGTGAACACGGTTAGCATATAAAAACAACATTCATTTAAAAAATGTGATATTTGATTGATTCTTGTCACCGCAGGTGAATACACAGTGATGACGGCTCATTTCCATCTGAAGAGGAAGATTGGCTACTTTGTCATCCAGACGTACCTCCCGTGCATCATGACAGTCATTCTTTCCCAAGTGTCTTTCTGGTTGAATAGAGAATCAGTGCCGGCGAGGACTGTGTTTGGTAAGTGTCAGCAGCCAACCTCTACTCTACCTATTTCATATAAAACCTGCAGCTCCTCATGCGACTGATTACAGAAGAACTTGGGACCCAATGCCTGGTTGCCAACATGCCGACTTTGTTGCTATATTTAGGAAGTATTCAGACCCCTCTAGCAACAAGCAACTGTCGAGTGACCTAAGACTGGTTAACTCAAAGAAAAAAAAAGTACTGAATCTGCTGAGCAGGTAAACACACTTAAGATCAGTGGTTATTAGGGTAGAGTAAACTGTAATCTGTTATCAGGACTCAAAGGAGAGTAATGACTAACACTTGTTATGAAAATAGTAAAAAACAGTAGATCAGATTCTTTGCCAAGACTAAAGTGGCAACATTCAGTGAGTGAAATCATTAATTTTCCTTAAGTTCACAACAGTTGGTCCTACTACAATCCTTTCCTTTTGACAACGGGGAACTCGAGACAGAGTACGGGATGATGCAGATGACTTTATTGATATCTCCGGGAAACACCAGGAAAACAAAAGGCGCCTCACGATGAGGGATGATCAATAGCTCAAACTAAACTACAAAAAGGCAGAGTCAACAAAAAAAACACTCTAACGAGGAATAGAAGAAAACAAGAAAAACCTAGATTATGAGAATATTTCTGACTAGACTGAAGTCACAGAACAAACATGGAGGCAGGACAAAAACTCAACGTGACAGGTGTGACACCTTTTTGTGTGTTTCAGGTGTAACCACCGTTCTCACAATGACGACGCTCAGTATAAGTGCGAGGAACTCCCTTCCCAAGGTTGCCTACGCCACCGCCATGGACTGGTTCATCGCCGTCTGCTACGCCTTCGTCTTCTCCGCTTTGATTGAGTTCGCCACCGTCAATTACTTCACAAAGCGAGGCTGGGCTTGGGACGGAAAGAGTGTTGTGATTGATAAGGTAATGTCTTCAGAAACATTTGTTGGAGGCAGAGGGAAGCAGACGATGGATTTTTAACCATCTGCAAGGGTAGACAAAGTGCTACAGTTATATCTGAGCCCTAGATTAACTAACTAGAGAACTCAAAATATCAAAATCAATGATGAATTTATATGCAATGGCTTGTCCATCCCAACAATCAGAAACCAATCAAGAAACCAGGATGGTAAACTTTAACGATTGTTGTGTTTTGTTGCCTGTTGTCAGTCATTAGAGTTACCTTTTTGTTCGTTCTAGCCTTGGGTTAACTTTTCAAAACTAAACCGTGACACCTTCTGCATAATGTAGGCACATCAGTATTAGTCGATCTATGTTGTACGTTTCAAACATCCCTGGAAGGATTGGAAAAATACTAGTGCTGTCAAAATTAACACGTTAATTTTGGCGATTTATTTTAAACAATTAACGTGTTAAAAAAAATTAACGCAATTAACATGGTTTTGTTGACTTCCGGTGGCGACTGACCCATAACCTCTGGTCACATGCGCGGTCAAACATCTATCCTGACTAAAGGAGAGTCTATGGCGGAAAGATGGATAAGGACTTTTAGGGGGAACATTTCATTTTAAAAAGTTGGCCGACGGCTCGTTGGACAAAAACAAGGCAATTTGCACAGTTTGCAAAGCGGAATTTAAATTCTACAGAAGTAACACGACTTTAACATCTCACCTCAACGAAAAACACCTGCTGAAATTACCTCCACGGGACCTCGCCAGTCTACACTACAGGAGTGTGGCACTCGTCAGTATATTTCCTCATTCTGGCTTTTTTCTATTTGCACTGTGCATATGTGCACCAAGCCAATAAAATGAATGAATTTAAATATACTTTCTCTGTGTTTATTCTACATTAATTTGATCATTTTACCTAAATAAATATTCATTATAAGCTTCAGTCTCAGAAAAATGCAATTAATATATTGCTAAATTAATCGTGATTAATCGCGATTAATTACAGAAATATTTGCGATTAATTAGTAATTTTTTTAATCGATTGACAGCCCTAAAAAATACACATTTAAAAGTTGCGTTTCATCCCTGTCAAGTTGCTACCGTACTCGACCTCTATTCACACCTCACTCCTTCATTTACATGTCTTTTTTCTAAGTCACGCTAGATGTTGACAGGTGACGAGTTTCAGGGTTGCTTTTGTGTTTTGTTTTTTTCATCTAATCCTTGTGGTCTTTCGACAGAAAAAAGAACGGGCATCTGTTGTCAAGAAGAATAATGCTTACGCTGTAGCGGTGGCCAACTACGCTCCGAATATCACCAAGGACTCCGGGACACTTCCAACTATTGCCAAAGGTGGAGCTTCGGATCCCAACAAGCCCAAAGCGGACGGCAAAGCCCAAGACAGCAAGAAGACGTTCAACAGTGTCAGCAAAATTGACAGGATGTCAAGGATTTTGTTTCCGGTTCTGTTTGGCAGCTTCAACCTTGTCTACTGGGCCACTTACCTAAACAGAGAACCTGTTATAAAGGACATGGTCCCCTCTACTTAGAGGTTACTTTTATTGGGTTCTGATCTGGGGACTGAGACGAACCAAAAACCTCCAGCAACTGTGTACACATACCTTTGCAGAGTGAAGTCCTGGATTGCAGTGTGATCCTCTATCTCCGCCTGTTTTCTACACCGTCTGCAGCACTTTTGACAAGCCTGGCTTTTGTAAATGTGTATGTATCTTTATATTCACAGTTTTCTTGGTGACATATCGTGTGATTACTTTGATTAGAGTGCATATTTCCTTCTTGAAAGTATGTTTCCAGTTACAGTACGTGGCCACTGTACATAGGAATCAAATGAAGAGTAAACACAAACATTAACACATATGTTTTATTTAAGATTACTTCTAAATGTGTTGAATTTTGCTGGTAATGTCCACTTTCTTGATATTACAATATTTTTCTTTGTGTGAAAGAGACTTATTATATCACATTTCTTACTTTCTTTGCCATCCAAGAGTGGCCTGACTCTTTTTTTTTCTCTGTCCAAGCCAATGCAAAAACACACTTGTATAATATTGTTACAGTATAACATTTATTTCATTATCTGTGACTACAGATATGGTGCTGCACGCGAGCGCTGACCTCCAGAATTACTGAGACGCCCCAAGCCAAAAAGGTTGTAAAAAAAAATATAGAGGAAGCTACAAAATGAGTATGCTCTTTTAAGCAGTAACCTCCGTGGCTGTGAAGTGAAGCTGATGCTGCAGTGCCAAAAACTGCAGTTCCTCAAACGTCCACTTGAGTCTGGCTCCAGAAGTGAGTCAGTCTCCATAAGTCCCCATGTTCAAATGTCACAACTTCACAGCAGAAATAAACATGTTTACAGCCTGGTACAAAAAACTGTTTTGGTCTCTGTAGCTAATTTCCCCGTTCATGACAACTGTACTGAGGGTGAAATTGTATTTAACTCACCTGTTCAAATTCGATTAAGTCGTAAAGTTATGCAGAATTAATAGCATGGACATTCAGCCCGCTTTAGGTCTGCTGATGATCCAGAGCAATCACGCTCTTGTGGGTGACATCCCGGATACGACATCCATTCTTTATACTGTCAGTGTTCTATATGTGTGCTCTGTCAAGTTTAGCGAGCGGGTTTGAGAAAAATCTACTTGTAATATTGAAAAAAGACTTAACTAAATGAAAGAATGGAAGTCAATTAAGTTCATACTTTTTGTATTATTGAATGATCAATAGAAACATCATTGAATTTAACATGAAACATTGAAAATGCAATTGTCAATATTTGACATCTGAAGGACCTCAGCCCTGACAATAAATTGAGAATCGACTTTTGTTAACAAACACAAAAAAAACTTCACACTGGATGTGTGTTATTGCCGCCTTAAGTCCAGCATTAAATCTTCTTTGAGCTTTGTTTTGGTCTCCATCATATCTGGAGTAAACTGCTTTAATCACAATTTATGATTCCAAACATTTCTATTGTATTTATTTATTTCAGTGAGGTGTTTATTACAGCTTTCGTTGGCTTACCTGTGGTGGTAGTAACTCTGGAGGACAGTGTGGATTTGTTGGCGTATACTCAAACACTGTGGCAAGACTAATCAGCATGTCTGCCATAATAATTTTAGGTGATTCATTCATCATATCCACTGTCGGGTATATTTACACACAAACGAGCTATTTTGAAATAATTACATATATTAAAGGGACAGGACTGCAAACACAGGACTGTTTTGTGCCAATGTGAACTTGAGTGAATCATGTGTGGATGATAATCACATCCCTCTGCCAGCATTGAAAACAGTCAGGATTAATATTTTTGATCATAGATTGTAGTTTCATCTTATACTCTCATGCAGGTTGATTTTTATATACGCTCAAAAGCAATATATAGTCATTCATCAACAACAAAATAGCAGGGACAACCAGTGATTGTACTTTATGACCATACTGTATTAGACAAAGTGCTGTATGAATTTCTGCCATAGATGTTGTATATCAAGACAAATCATGTTCAGCCCCATATCAGTAGCCATAAATGATATTCTACTGTCTTATGATTTAGCGTCACATTAATATTTTGACTTGATTTGATTGTTGAATCAAACTTTGCATGAAGATTAAATATATGATTTTTATTATTATTATTTATTTATTTATTTATCTATTTTTTACAAATTATGTTGTCGGATATACTTATATTTTATTTTTCATTCAGATTTTAACCAACATCCTAATCTTAAACATTCCAGATAAAATGATTGTTCACGAGATGGATGCTTGATTCAGTGCACAGTTTATAATAAAACACATTATTTCAATTCTTTATATCTAGTTCGTGCCATGTTTTTCAATCAGATCCTGACTGATATTCAAGTTTTGAAGCTGATATTGGTATTTGAGAGTATTAATAATCCAATAATGATATACTGATTAACATATGTAGCCCTGTGATGAACTGGCGACCCCGTGATAAGGATAAGCGGTTATGGACGATGAATGGATGCATGATCTATATTTGTTTTTATCTTTAAACTTGCTGACAGATCTGTTGATATCAGTCATGTTCTCCCTTAACCGGATACATTTACAGCAGCCCAGTGAGCTCATGGGACTGTGAGCGAGGCCGCTCAGCCCTTCTTCCAGTGAGAGAGGATGCTGTCAAGCGATGCCGAGTTGGTAAAGTCCACAAAAAGCCCCGTGGCACTGAACTCACTGAAGTTTCGTTTTCTGACCTGATCTTCTCCACAACTCGAGTACTGCACTGCACGGACTTCAGCGTTCGGTTCATCCACTGTGGCCTGACAGAAATCAATACTAATGGATGTGAGGATGCAGAGCTGCTTGCACGCACGTCTAGATATCTTCATAATTGAGAATCATGTACAATTTTTTTTTTTTAAGTGTCAGAGTGGAGCACTCTAAAAGGAGACACACTGTGGTGAAGTTAGCTCACAGACAGGACGGATAGCTCACCCCTGGGTTAGGGACTGTCAATAAATAACTTTTTTTGATAAAACAAGAGCAATGTTTTGTACTAGCTGCTTGTCTAGTTGTCTGTCTTAGGGACAAGTCCAGTCAAATTGTCTATTTTGCTTCCTAACTGAGTGAAATGACCTGGAAGTATCTACAGCCGTAACAAGAGCTGTTTGAATTCTCTACATGTTGAGGAAAGGAGCTTCAGTGCTTCCTTTCCTAGATCTCATTTAGAATAGGATACACTGGTGCATCCTTTACGTGTTGTATGAATGCTACACCGAGCCTAAGAAGGATATACTGTATGTAGGACCAACATACAGGGTTTGGACCACGGGGTCATTTTAATTATAATAAATAAACCTCAATGACTTTTAAGACGTAGGAAACGGTTCACTGTGCAGAACATTTGAAATAAAATAAATCATTTAGTGACTTTAATATTACCACAAGGTGCTTTTAGAACACAACAAAAAGTAAGGAGGATGTTACACAAACACACACACACACACACACACACACACACACACACACACACAAACACACACACACACACACACACACACACACACACACACACACACACACACACACACACACACACACACACACACACAAACACGGGTCACGGCACAATGTGATGAGATATGACCGAGCCGGGGTAGCTTTAACAAGCTCTCCGTGTTCAACACAATGGCTAACCAAGTGGAAGGTTTGTTTAAATGTTGATAGAGGAGGACGACAGTAGAGAGAAGACACCATCTACTAATCTCATCTCAAGTCAATGAACGACATAACAAGGCTTGTGGTCACTGTGCGTGAGTCAGAAGGAAGTAATTTAAATAAAACAACTACTCAAAGATATGATGCTTTTTGTTTGAGATCATGACATCTTGGGTAAAACCATTTTAACACTTGAGACTTTTACTTTAATGAATCTTTTATTTCACATTTTAATGCAACAGAGCAGTAACAGACATGTTAGATATAATTTTACATATTTAAATCAAGCGGCAAACCTCTGTGGCTGCAGTGAAGTGCCAAAAACTGCAGTTCCTCTAGCGGCCACTTGAGGCTGGCTCCATAAGTCCCCAGTCCCCATTCAAATGTCTAACTTCACAGCAGAAATAAACATGTTCACAGCCTGGTACAAAAAACAGTTTTGGTCTCTGTAGCTACAGTAATTTCCCAGTTCATGACAACTGTACTGAGGGTGAACTTCTTTCATAAAATAATGAATGGCATGGCAAGAAGAGCAGGTAAAAATCAAAGGTTGTCAGTGATTTGCAGTTACAGTAAACAACACAGTGTGAACTTGATCTGCTCCAGCTCTAAGACAGACACCGTGTCACGTAACCAAGCAGCACTGGAAGGTGATGTTCGCTGTTTCCACTGCAAGTTGATCAAGGACACAAATGAAATAATATGTGCCTAACATAATTGTTAGTCCTAGTACCTCAGAAACAACCTAAAAAAAGTGAGATTGTTTCCCATTCTGTCTTTTTTTTAGTGACGGTGTATCTGGTTTGTAATAATTCCAGTTGGGTGTTTGGGGATGATGGTGTGTTTAGAAGTGTCAGAAAAGGTTTTGAAGATTTTATTTCTCTGAAGTTTTATTAGCTGGTTTAATTAGTGTAATTTTCATTATTTTAAAATTACACATCAGAAATGTTGTTCCATGATAAAACAAGCTATCTCTGTTTTTCTGTTTCTAGAGTACTTGAAGGAAATTAGTTAAAAACCTTGATGGTGCTGAAGAGGCCACATATACAAGTTATTAAGGAGGCTGGTGTGTAATTGTGTTGTCTGGCTTTATATTATCTTTAATAAAACAAAAACTGATGTTTAGCTCTGTGACTCAAACACAATCCTCTGTGTAAAAAAAAAAATCAGAAATGATTACATGACAGGCAGAAGCTGTGCTCTGCTAAAAGACGCTTATTATCTGTGGCTGCACAAAGAAGAGAGGCAGTAATCTATTCTTGTGCAAGAGGCAGCTTCGTTGTCATGGCAACTGATATCCATTTTTATCCCTCATCTGACAGGTTGAGTGGGCGGGACATCCTGACTGTTTAAGCATCTCCAAAGATGATGGCACGTCGAGATGGACAGCCTCCTGTCTGTGACGCTTTCGTATTTATCTGCGTTTGTTATGATTGTAGTGCCTCAGGCTGGTGACTCCTAACTGTGGAGCAGACTGGACACCAGCACAGCAAGCTGAGCAAAGCTCGTTAGTATAACGGTAAACTAAAAAGGAGCGACAGTGTAAGGGTTTATTAAAGACACAATAAGCTTAGCAAAGTTTTTAAGCACAGCAATAAACTGTATTATATAGTATACTATTTATATACTATATATATTTATATATATTATAGTATATATTCTACATATGCTATATATCACATATATCTTGTGTATATAAACATATATTTATAAATGTGTAGATATTATATATTGCAGTTATGTATAGGTTAAATATATGACACATATTTATGTGTATCTATAATAATAATATTATTATTATTATTATTATTATTATTATTATTATTATTATTATTATTATGCACGAGACTAAAAATACAGGATACACACACACTATTTATATGAGTTAAAACACCTGAACCCCAGTCTATCTATCTATCTATCTATCTATCTATCTATCTATCTATCTATCTATCTATCTATCTATCTATCTATCTATCTATCTATCTATCTATCTATCTATCTATCTATCTATCTATCTATCTATCTATCTATCTATCTATCTATCTATCTATCTATCTATCTATCTATCTATCTATCTATCTATCTATCTATCTATCTATCTATCTATCTATCTATCTATCTATCTATCTATCTATCTATCTATAAAACAATAAGCTGTATCAAAGAGTGACAGTGTAACAGTTCATCAGAGACTTTTATTTTGAAGGCATTAAGGGTATTCAAAAAGAAACCGGAAAGTCCTTGCAGAGAATTATCTTGTTTTTTTTACACACTCTCTGCTTCGCACTACATTTCCCACAAGTCTTTGCCGGTGAACTGTCACCCAAAATGTCAGCACCCATTTGGAAACTCATGCACCGGGGTTATTACAGGACTGTTTATTTTGGAGGGACTAGTGTTTGTGTCCTTTAATGTCCAACGGTGCAAAATGTGGAGTTACATGTACTGATCCTTCATGCTGTCAGCGGACTGATCTGCGTGAACATGTCTCTGTCTCTGTCTCTGGTGTCTCCGCTGCTAAGACGCGTCCTGCAGTTTAAAATGTGCAGGAGGAAAATGCAAAGCTGGAACAACATGAGCTGCACACTGTGGAGACACCGATGGATGAAGAGGATGCCTGTGTTCAAGGCGATGAGCACACACACACACAAGGTGACAGCAGCGATAGATAGATAGATAGATAGATAGATAGATAGATAGATAGATAGATAGATAGATAGATAGATAGATAGATAGATATACTTTATTTATCCCAAGCTGGGAAATTATATATAATTATATATATATATACATACAATAATAAAGTAATGTGTGTATTTAAAAGGAAAGATAATGATCCAAAACACGAGGTGGATCAGAAATATATAGAAGAAAGTCTGGAAGTCATGTGGAGTAAGATTTGGGGCCTTTATTTCAGAATAAGGTGGATATAATATTCATAACTATGTTTTCATGCACCTTTCTTTTTGTTACTTAAAATTTCTACAGTATCCCAAATTAAATCAAATCAGATTTTAGTTGTACAAAGTCACAAATTTGCCTCGGAGGGTATTACAATCTGTACAGGGAGTGACACCGTCTGTCTTTAGACCCTCGGTTCGAGTGATACAAAAAAACCTTTAACAGGGAAAAAAGGTGGAAGAGCCACAGAGGAGGGATCCCTCTCCCAGGACGGACAGACGTGCAATAGATGTCACGTGTACAAGAACAAATTAACACAAACATATTGTACAATTACAATGAATGATACAATGATTACAGTAGCAGTGGAACATGTGATAGAGAGAGAAAGACACAGATGCACAGCAGCAGCAAATCATCAACCAGTAACTATAAACTGTAATGGAGATATGGCAGCAGTAATGACAGTAATAATATGTGTAGTGGACGTCGTGCAGGATCACAGCAGCAGCCAAGATCCACGAGAACCTGCTGGACGACAGAGACAGAAACTCCAGGGAAGAAGTTAGGTAGTAACACGCATTAATGAGACATGTACGTTTACAGTGGTGGAGAGGGAGAGAGACCAGAACAGACAAATTAAATTGTGACTACAGACAGGCCCTTTCAAGTGTTGTTTCTCCTTCACACTATGAAGACGAGGGTGATGTGAGGAGATTGCAATGCAGCGATTAGACCACTAGATCCAACTAAATCCTAAACACTGTCTGGACCTTTAAGGCCTCCACAGTGTCATGCAGGAGGTGAGAGGAGTTGTTCATCCTCCTCTCCCCCACTTCCTCCCTGGACCTCTTGACCGGTTTGCAGATGCGATTACGTCGTAGAGAGTTTTTAATAGAGAGTCCTCAGCAAGTGGAGACGACTTTGACCTTTTTGTACAGGATGTCTGTGTTGTCCAACTAGTCCAGTTTATTGTTGAGGTATCCGCGTCCTTCCACCTTCTTCATATCCAATGCCTGGATGTTGGTGTGGTCAGTCACCATCTCCTTCATCTCGCTGGTGTCGATGTTCTCTGGCGATGGCTGTATCGTCACAGAACATCTGGAGGTGACAGCTGTCAGTGTCACATCCGAAATCCGGTGTGTACACGCTGAAGAGAAAAGGAGGGAGGAGTTATTAAGTTACTAACTGACATCTTTCCTTCTGCTTTTCAGGAAAATATTGACCTGTCTAAGTTCCCTGCACACAGAATCAGGAACTTTTGCATCATCGCTCACATCGACCATGGAAAGAGCACTTTGGCTGACAGACTGTTGGAGATGACGGGTACGTTTGACGCTCTTCCCTCATAGTTTTTATAGTTTCTTACAATTAACACAGTGTATTACTAATGTGTGTCAGGAGCCATAGCAAAGACCGAGAAGAACAAACAGGTGCTGGACAAGCTTCAGGTGGAGCGAGAGAGAGGGATAACAGTGAAGGCCCAGACAGCCTCTCTGTTCTACAGCCACCAAGGAGAGCAGTACCTCCTGAACCTCATCGACACACCGGTGAGTGCTCAGTTATTTAGCAAGATGAAGAGTTTGAGACAGATATTAAGAAAGTGGACTGGAAAAATGTGTCATGGCGTGCCAGCTACAACATCTTAGATTATAAATCCACCTAACTAACTCAATGTTTTTGACCATGCTGAATATATCCTGTTTGTTTATTTGTTGTTGTGAAACAGTTGCATGTTGCAGATTTCAGATTACAGCGTCCAGAATATTAATGACAGAGCAGCTCTTGTGTTTAAATTGGATTAATTGGTTCCTGGAGTTAATAGACAATCCAAACATCATCCATAGGTACACTTTGTGTTTATAAAGTCTGAGACCAATTTTTGGGATTCAGGTGGGTCCGATAAAAACCTTGAATAAATCCTCCTTTCTTCAGGGAGAGACTCAATAATAGGTGCACACTGATGGACATACTACCATATGTGCAAGTTGATTGGTTTACATGCTGCACTGCCACGTCTCTCCGCTGTTCTCCTTTCTCTGTAGGGTCACGTTGACTTCAGTTATGAAGTGTCTCGATCGATTTCCGCATGCCAGGGTGTTCTGTTGATCGTCGACGCCAATCAGGTACAAAACGTTTCCTCAGTGAATTACTCTGGATGTAAATGCTGCATGTGATGCTAATGTTTTGATGTCATGCGAAGGGGATTCAAGCGCAGACGGTGGCCAACTTCTACCTTGCTTTTGAAGCTCAGCTGGCGATCATCCCCGTCATCAACAAGGTGCCCTGAGACCTTTTTGTTTTTGGCATATTCACAGATTATCTTTCTCATTTTAATATATTTTTTTTTCCCCGTCCTTAGATTGATTTGAAGAATTCTGATCCAGAGAGAGTGGAGTCACAGATTGAAAAGGTGTTTGATATTCCACGTGAGGAGTGCATTAGGGTGAGTTGGAGTATGTGTAAGCTGCTTTTAAGTTTTCAGTGACACTTTTCTGATAAATTTCTCCTTATTTTTCTTTCAGATTTCAGCTAAACTTGGAACAAACGTTGAAAATATTCTCCAAGCGGTTGTGAACAGAATTCCACCGTAAGAAAGGGTTAGATTTGGTTTCATGTCTCACACGAAAACATGCCCGACACATCATAGTGAAGCTTCTCATTTTGTTCTCAGGCCCGTGGCGAGCATCGATGACCCTTTCAAAGCCCTGGTGTTTGACTCCAATTTCGATCACTACAGAGGGGTGGTGGCCAACATCGCTGTGTTTGGGGGTCGGGTCAAAAAAGGGGACAGGATCGTGTCGGCGTATCTCGGAAAAACCTACGAGGTCAACGAGCTGGGGCTGCTCCGGCCAGATGAGCACCCGACACAGAAGCTGTACGTGACGTTCCTCCTCCCCTCGTCGTGTCATTTCTTCCACTGCAGTAGCTGATTGTGTGCTGGTTCCAGCTTTTTAACTGGGAGAAATAATAAACTTTAAACTAGGAAAACAATACATATTTTTTAGAAGAAATTGTGTAATTGTAAAAAAACACCTAAAAGGACTCTACGAAAGAAGACCCGCTCCCTCTGTAGATATAAAAGTCTCATTTTAAGGCAACAATTCTCATTTTCAGGTGATTATACGCTAATAAAAACAGAGGTATTAATATTATATGCCATTTTTTTGTAAGTAGTTCCCTTTAAATGTTACACACTGAACCTTTAATATGTTAATGATGATGTAGAAATCCTAAAATTTGCAATGTCATACATCGTTTGAAATCTGGTTCTGACATTGCAGCTGCAGCTGATTGTGAAAATAATTCATAACATTATGTTACTCTAACTCTCCTTGACCGTCGCGTAGGTTTGCGGGCCAAGTCGGCTACATCATAGCGGGGATGAAGGACGTGAAGGAGGCGCAGATTGGTGACACACTGTACCTCCAGGAGCAGCCAGTGGAGGCTCTTCCAGGGTTTAAACCTGCCAAAGCCATGGTCTTTGCTGGTAAGACGTGTTCCTGCTTCTTTGTGTGAATTTGTTGTTCACTACATGCATTTACATAACTACTCGGGACTTAACGGTATCACTGAATATGAAGTCAAACATGAAACTCCATCAGTGCATGCTTTGTTTCACTGCAGTCGACGCTTTTCAGGTTGAGTCCTAACGTGCACTCTGTCTTTTGTTTTTTCCGTCCCTCAGGCATGTATCCGATGGACCAGTCGGAGTACCAGGGCCTTCGTAGCGCCATTGAGAGACTGACCCTGAATGACTCGAGTGTCACAGTGCAGAGAGACAGTAGTCTGGCCCTGGGAGCAGGCTGGAGGTGAAGACGAGCGACTGCTTCACATTAGAATGAAAAATGGCTTTAAGAGCACGACGTGAGGAGGAGGTCATTACACATGATGTAACAGCAAATGAAAACAAATGTCTGGACAGTGATCACTAAAGAAAACTTTAGTAATGTTTGGATGCTTTTCAAGCAGAAAAGTTTTTCCACTTCTTCCTAAAAGCCGTCAGATGTGGGAGAGGTAGCGAGATGTATCTTTCTCATTGGTGTCTACACAAACTTGGACATCATGTGATATGATTGATTGGGCAATGAAGGAAATTTCCTTGGGACATACTGTCTGTTGCCAGAAGGGATAGCCAAGAAAGATTTTATTTATTACCAAAGGTCATATCAGTCCAGGTGGCGTAAATTTGATTCTATTAGTAGCGGTGATTTAGATAACTTGGATTGCTATGAAATTACGCTGGAGTAGCGATGAATCTTACTCACTGTTGAACTCTTTCCAAAGCGGCTATTTGTAATTAAAAACATGAATATCAATTATAAGACTTGAGTGAACCTGTGAACCCTCCTGACCTCGTTTGCAGACTTGGCTTCCTGGGTCTTCTCCATATGGAGGTGTTCAATCAGAGGCTGGAGCAGGAATACAATGCCTCTGTTATAGTAACGGCGCCCACCGTGCCCTACAAGGCCGTCTTCTCTTCGGCCAAACTCATCAAGGTAAGAGCCATTTTCCTGCTCGTATATTTTCTTACGGTAGAGCTGGACTCGTACTGTGATTTCAGCAAAAACTAAAGTTTGAACCGACTTGGATATGAGGATAAATGGAGGCCCTCTAGCATTGCTGGCAAGCTTTCCTGTACGATGATTTATGGGGGAATAGCCTGACCGGTTTTATTTGGAGGTTCAAATCTTGTTGGTTGTCATTACAGGAGCACGGCAGCGAGGAGATAACCATCGTGAACCCTGCTCACTTTCCAGACAGATCGGTTGTGTCAGAGTATTTGGAGCCGATGGTACTGGGGACCATTCTTGCTCCAGACAGTTACACTGGCAAAATTATGAGTCTTTGCTTGGTAAGTGTAAAAGTGGAAAAAGCATTTAGATTAAATGAAAAGCTGCTGTCTGTACTGTTTAACTTAAACATGCTCTCTCTGCATCACAAGGGGTTAAACGTAGAGTTTGGAGTCAGAGAGAGGTGATGCCTCTGAACACTCACAGGCGAGTCAGCTTGATTTTAAAGCCTGTCTGCAAATGGAGTCTGACAGGCGCATCTTTGCTTTCTACTCTTTCCAAATTGGTCTGCAGCCAAAGAGAAAAACAATACTGGAAAATGTGTTAGACAGATTTGGGGCCCTTTTTTAGTAAGCCCCCTTTTTGGATTGTTGAGATTGTAAATACGGCAAAAACATCATCCTGTTTCATCCTTTAAGAATCGCAGAGCCGTCCAGAAGAACATGGTGTACATCGACGACCAGCGCGTCATGATGAAGTATCTCTTCCCTTTGAATGAGATCGTTGTGGATTTCTATGACCTCCTCAAATCACTGTCCTCTGGATACGCAAGGTAAAACTAAGTCTATAAACACATAGAGTACACTTACACACATAAACAATATGCATTTGCTACTATCATTCATTGTCGTGGTGGAAAAATGAATCCGGCAAATGAAAACATATTTCACCCCCTCATGATATTTATGTCTTACATTAAATCTAAGTCTGGTTTTAATGAAATACTGTATCCATAATTTGATCCTGCACAGTTTTGACTACGAGAATGCCGGCTACCAGGCTGCTGATCTGATAAAGATGGATATTCTTCTGAACGGGCGACGTGTGGAAGAGCTCACCATGATTGTCCACAGGTACAGTACGTTTTGAAATCAGAGCTGAACTCAGAAGTGTTTCATTTTTCACTAAATATTTCGTCTCCAGTTCCTCTCAGGAGGTGTGACTCGAGAGGATCTTCTCATTTCCTTTATCACAACAGTCTCCCGTCGCTTAATTATTATCGCTGTATTTTTTTTTACGAGTTTACGAGTTTAATTTCAAGGTTGTATGGTCCTTCACTACTACAGTAATTCTTCGGAGTGTATGGAGCATGAAATGTATTCAACACCCAGGATAACATAAAAAAGTGGCCTCTTGGCAGCCTGTGTTAACATTATCTATTACTGTGACTTTACACTCGGGACAAGGACTTCATTCCATTTGTGACAAGGACGATACAGTAACTCCACGGGCGAAAAGTGATGACGTGCAGCAGATCTGTATTTAATGTACTTAGACCCAAAGCTTCACCAACGATGGCTACTCTGTGACCATTTACACTGTAAGTCTTGGAAACAAGCCGAGTGTAGTATAGGTCTGTTATTCTTTAAGGGCAGCTCACCTAACACAGAGCAGAGTATCTTTTTAAAGGAGGCATGTAACACCATGAAATATATAATACGTGACCGGACGTAAGAGAGACAAGGATGTCCTGTCAAGCAGAGAATCCCTTTAAACCTGCCTGAAATGGAGGCTTTTATCTACAGGACATTATAGTATGACAAGGGCACACGGCTGTATAGCGAACCACAAATTCTTCTTTATTAAAGATTTTATTGTGAAATGTGCATGTTTATTTACACTGAGAGTTAGATGTCAACAGGAGGTGATGAGCTCAGGAAACAGGTGGCCTAATTGACAAAACAAACAACAAACTTATCTGAACATTTTTATTTATTTATTATTTTGCAGAAGAATAGTTACTGCATGTAATTTTTCATTAAACCAAAAGTCTTTGGGTATTCTCTTTAACCCACACAGGTCTCTGTCTCATTTTTATGGCTCTAAACTTAAACAATTTTTCACACTTACCTTTCACCAGAAGGATTTAAAAAACATTTTTACCAACATGGTTTGTTATTAGTTTGGTTCTTTGACATAACTTGGAGAAAAGTTGGAATTTTAATTTGGATGAGTAGTTAAAGATCACAATTTAAAAAAAATTAAAATAGTGTTTTGCTCAAATGTGGACGGATAATGCATCTTCATTAGTGACTTCCCAAAGAGCCACCTACATTAATTAGGGATGACACATGACATGCTGCTGTATTTTGAGTAGATATTACCGCATTAGTAGCTGTAGCGTTTCACGGCTGTTTTTTGGTTTTGTGTGTGTGCGTTTCCTTTTCAGAGACCGTGCGTACAGCACAGGGAAAGCCATGTGTGAGCGACTCAAAGACTCCATACCAAGGCAGATGTTTGAGATCGCTGTGCAGGCAGCCATTGGAAGTAAGGTCATCGCAAGGGAAACGTAAGTACATCAAGCTCAAGACTTCGTTAAAATACCTTCAGGTGTGCGTTATAGAAAAAATGTGACATGACAATATTTGCTTCTTTCAGGATTAAGGCGTTCAGAAAAAATGTTCTCGCTAAATGTGTAAGTGAAGGTTTTTTCTGTACCGTCAAAAGTTAATAAATCTCCAAATGTACCACACAGTTTTCTTATCATGTATATTTTCGTGTTGGCAGTATGGAGGTGACATAACGCGGAAGATGAAGCTACTGAAGAAACAGGCAGAGGGCAAAAAGAAGATGCGACTTATCGGCAGCGTGGAAGTTCCCAAAGACGCCTTCATTAATGTTCTGAAGAGGAACGACAAATAGACTGCAGTAACAATTTATGCATATTATCATATTGCATTATTATCATATGCAACAGGTCCTGAATAAAGTGCTCATTGTTGCTGCAAACTGTTGTAACTGTGCCGATTTCCACAATATGCATCATTACTTAACAGATTACATGTTGTCTTTTACTTATCCTTAATTTTTTTAATGATTTATTAACACCATGTTGCAAAATATTACATATAATGTCCTACAAGTTGAGCGAGTTGTTGAGAACATCCCCTCCCTCCTTTTGCTGCAGGGCTGCAGGATAATGTAGTGAGACCGAACCACCGGACTGTGTCCTTGGAATAAAACATCTCAATAAGCTCTTGATTGGTTGCTGACTCTTGATATCTGACGTCCAAGTAGTGACTGACATCTTATTATACTTCTTTTTTTGTGCCAACTGTGCTTGTGGAAAACAAAATCTCAAAGCCTGTCCTTTAAACTGTATTTCCAGAAGATGGCAGCAGCAGCTTAAACACACAAAAGAGCAGAAAGGACCTTATTCCATCCCGAGCTCATTTCCAATCAACCCTCGTCAGCCTCCAGCTCCATAAATGTCGAGTTTTAATCACATAAAGTTCGAGACAGTCCACTTACCTTCTCCCCAGCAGTCATAGTAGCTGCTGGAAGGCATCTCATTGTCCCGCGTGTTTCACTTTATGCATAGCAAATTAAAGATGATATGAATTTAGGGACTAATTGGTGTTTAGCTTGGTGCATAATTTGACAAGTTATACTGTACAGCAGTGTGCAGTGTTCAAATAAAAAAATGTCTTGATAATAATGTTCATTACTCACAATTCAGATATTAAAGTTATTAATTATACCTGTGCTTTACCTGCTTTGACAAGTCAAACTGACATCGTGAAGCCTGAATTAAAAAAAAAAAAAAAAAACGTCACGTTTCTATTGTATTTGTGGTTCTATCAAAACATATTTCACAGCCTTTTGTTCCGGTACTTTCTGATCTTATTGTTAAACACTTAATTAGAGATAATATTTTCCTCGTTCCAGCTATTTTCTTCAAACTGAAGTGATACTGTTGATTTAATTAAATAAATACTTGAATACAGTTAGTATTAAGGGTTCCTATGGATCCATAAATGGGGTTCCTCAGGGGTCTGTTTTAAGAACACTTTTCTTCTCCCTGCATTATTATTTACAGTAATAATCTGTAAAAGATCTTGTAGATTTATCTCAGTCCTTGGCAATATTCAAACTAGAACTGCCAAATATAAAAGTAAACAAACAAAAATTCAATATTGCTTACCTATATATTTTTTCCTGTACAGGTACAGTTTGTTCAGGTGGGTTTTGCACTGTGAGTACTGTATGATTAGTTGTACTGCAGGTGTTCTAGCACAGTGATGTAAGATTTACAACAGGTGACAGCTTTAGGACACATCACCAAATGCAGGAATGTATACTGGCCTTCAATGGCAGTTAGAGTCTGACCTGCACTGTTTATTAGATATTTATAAAAACTCTTTTGGGAAAACAGTCTGTATACACATGACGTCGGCACCATAGGAAAACAATATTCAGAACTGACTAAATAAATATTTACTCGTCTCAGCTTAAAACAACTGCAGCAAGATTGAAAATCGCATGTAGTTTATTTTTATGTTTTATTTCTTCAGTGTACATATGCAGCTATAGACATGTGCACAGCACAAGTATATTGTGTGTGAGTGTTTATTTACATATTAAAAGAACATAAACTAAATGTAACCAGCGAGATCAAATGATTTATAATTTACAGGTCATTGTACAGGTACAAATAATTTAACAGGAACAGGAATATCTGCAAAATATGCACCAACCATGACTGCTGCTACTGAACCAGACTGGATATGTTTGTGCTATACTGTTGTACGTAACACTTGTCACTTTACTCTTATTCTCAATATATTAAGCAGTGTATTATATCCTATTCACATAGTTTGTTCATATTAATACAGTAATACTTCTCAGTACTTGAATATAGTTGTCACAACCTTGTCTTGTTCCTCTCGTCCAACATGTTTCATTGCATTGTTGACCTGCAAATAAACCTGAAACTTGAAACTACTGTTCCTGACACAATGTCTTTGCTTTTAAATGTTTGTATTTGTGCTTGTTAAGTATTAATTATTAATAATTATCTATCCGTTATCTAACCGCTACGACTACTAGCACTACTACTACTAGCACTACTACTACTACTAGCACTACTACTACTACTAATAACAATACTACTACCACTACTACTAGCATTACTACTACGACTACTACTACGACTACCACTATTACTAATAATAATAGTAACAATATTACTACGACTACTACTACTACGACTACTACGACTACCACTATTACTACTACTACTACCACTACTACTACTAATAATAATAATAATAACAATACTACTACCACTACTACTACTACTAATAACAATATTACTACTACTACTACTACTACTAATAATAATAATAACAATACTTCTACTACTACTACTAATAATAACAATACTATTACCACTACTACTACTACTAATAACAATACTACTATTACTACTACTACTAGAAATAACAATACTACTACCACTACTACTACTACTAATAATAACAATATTACTACTACTACTAATAATAATAACAATACTACTACTACTACTACTAATAATAACAATAACAATACTACTACTATTACTACCACTAATAATAATTTATTTAATTAAAGTTTCAATTAAAATAATTATTCAGAATAATAACTACTGCTAATTATTATAATTTATTAGTGAGTCATAATGTTTTGACCCAGCAGCAGCAGAGGTAAACAAACAAACAAATCACTGAGTTTGAAAACTCGTATCGGTGTAGTTTGACTCTCCGTGCTCCCCGTAGCTCCATGCACTTGATGCGGAAGCAGCAGTGAATGGACTCCGAGCTAACAGCTGTTTGTTTGTTTACCTTCATCTTTATTCTTCATCACAGCCTCAGATATTTATAACACAGTGTCGGTTCATGGAGCAGGGACACAGGCTGGCTTTGTAACCGTCTGTCTGTGCTGGGATGTTATGGCAGTCTGTCCTCTCGGTGAACTCGTCTGTTTCTAAATAACTTGAACTCAGTCATCAGCATCATGAAGGTCCGCTCGTCTGTGTTCGCCTCCTTCATTTTAACCCTGGAGGTGATCGGCATGGCTCTGTTCCTGCGGGGCTTCTTCCCCGCACCTGTCAAGTCTTCTCTCCCGTCAAAGAGCAAGCTGTCAGACCTCCCGCGGGAGCCGCTGTCAGGTGAGCTCACCTGTCTTCATTTATAAGCGACCTCATCCTCCCTGCTCTGCTCATAACTCATCAAACACGTGCTTTAAATCCACAGGAGGCTCTCCCAACTCCTCCCGCCTCCCACAGCCTCTCTTCAACAGGGTGGTGATCATGTTGGTGGACGCCCTCCGGGAGGACTTCGTGTTCGGACCCAGTGGTCGCATGTACATGCCCTACACCAGACATGTGGTGGAGAGAGGCTCCTCCAGCAGCTTCGTGGCCAAGGCGAGACCACCGACTGTCACCATGCCCAGGATCAAGGTAAAAACCCTGAATAAGGAAGACTGGATTCAAAGTATCAAAGTTAAAGTTGAATTTATTATTATTGTACAAGAAGGAGTGTTTAACAGTGCAACACACAAAAGGAGTGACAAGGAAAAGGCTCCTCGAGGAGCTCTAACAGCTGGTTCTTATGTCTGTCATGGGAATGTTAAAGAAAAACCCTTGAATAAGGAAGACTGGATTCAAAGTATCAAAGTTTAAGTTGAATTGTACAAGAAGGAGCATTTAACAGTGCAACACACACAAAAGGGGTTACAGGGAAAAGGCTCCTCGAGGAGCTCTAACAGCTGGTTCTTATGTCTGTCATGGGAATTTTAAAGAAAAACACTTGAATAAGGAAGACTGAATTCAAAGTATCAAAGTTTAAGTTGAATTGTACAAGAAAGAGCGTTTAACAGTGCAACACACACAAAAGGGGTTACAGGGAAAAGGCTCCTCGAGGAGCTCTAACAGCTGGTTCTTATCAGGTATTCAGTTGGCTGTCTGTTAGGGAAGTGCACGAGACATGCAAAAGACAGGATACACAGACACTATCTATATGAGTTGAAACACCTGAGCCCTAGTATAATCCTAATTTTTATAACACTATCTATCTATCTATCTATCTATCTATCTATCTATCTATCTATCTATCTATCTGTCTGTCTGTCTGTCTGTCTGTCTGTCTGTCTGTCTGTCTGTCTGTCTGTCTGTCTGTCTGTCTGATTTTAAAGAAAAACCCTGAATAAGGAAGACTGGATTCAAAGTATCAAAGTTTAAGTTGAATTGTACAAGAAGGAGCGTTTAACAGTGCAGCACACAAAAAGGGGTTACAAAGAAAAGGGTCCTCGAGGAGCTCTAACAGTTGGTTTAAAAATGGGTTTTCTGCTCAGTAATGACCATTATGTGTCATATCCAAATGGTACTGTTCTTAAACTACTGATTTATAATTATCTCTTCCTGAACCCCAGTGTAATGCTAATTTTTTATAACTCTATCTATCTATCTATCTATCTATCTATCTATCTATCTATCTATCTATCTATCTATCTATCTATCTATCTATCTATCTATCTATCTATCTATCTATCTATCTATCTATCTATCTATTATGGGAATTTTAAAGAAAAAACCTTGAATAAGAAGGACTGGATTCAAAGTTTAAGTTGAATTTATTCTTCTTGTACAAGAAGGAGCTTTTAACAGTGCAACAAACACAAAAGGGGTTACAGAGAAAAGGCTCCTCAAGGAGCTCTAACAGTTGGTTCTTATACATTAAAAAAAAGGCTGTCTCGGACACCTCCCTGACTGATGAGTCTGCGCAGCAATGAACATTATGTATCAAAATGACACTTCCCAGGCATGTCTCTCATGTCCTTGTCTCTCCTGTCCTTGAACTACTGATCTACAATTATGTCTCCCTGCCATCCTCAGCAAAACACAGTCCGAATAAGGGAAGTGCACGAGACATGCACATTATATGAGTTAAAACATCTAAACCCCAGTATAAATCCAAATTATTATAACAGTGTCCATGTAAAGATGATGTGGAGAAGTCACCCAACCATTATCTGGAGCCCGCTTATCCTCCATCAGGGTCACGGTGGAGGCTAGGCCAGAGGCGGGGGTACATCATCACAGGGCACATAGAGTCAAACAGTTCACATTCACACATACAGACAATTTAGAGTCACCATATAACCTGCTTTCAATGCGAAGGAGCTCCTTACCCCATCTATGAGGATCCAAGGTTCACCCTGATAGCTCACCTGGTCGAGATTGTACAAAAAAAAAGGCCACAGAGCTGCAACCTAGATTTAATTCCCCTCCCCCCGCTCTCTCTGTCTCTGTGCTGTTATAGAATAACAGTTAGGGGGTGGCATGTTGTTGCAGTGGTCAGCCCCTGCGCCTCACAGCAAGAAGGTTTCTGGTTTGAACCTCGGGGGGTCCGGTTTCTGTGTAGAGTTTGCACTTAACAGGTTAATTCGTGACTCTGTTTTTTTTGTCTCTATGTGCCTATGCGACTTGTCCAGGGTGTACCACACCTCTCACCCTAAGTCAGCTGGGATAGGCTCCAGCCTCCACTAGGGATCGACCGATACGGGTTTTTTGATGGCCGATGCGATACCGATTTTTTCCCCATGGCCCATGGCCGATACCCGATTTCCGATACCCGATTTCCGATACCGATATGGGTTAAAAAAAGTTTAAAAAATGACAAATATTCCAGGTCTCAAGTTAAAAATAAATAGCCATTTATTTATAATAACATGAATAACAGGAAAATGACAATCATGTCTGAAGCCCATTGAGCATTTTTTTTTAAGTGTCTGCTTAATGCTTATACAGTATTATATCCACTTAAAAAGGAATAGCCCACATACTTCGGTGCTTTTATTCATTTTTATTTATTTAAAAAATATATATTAGTTTGGCTTGACACATTCAAAGGACTGTGGCTTGACAGTGGCAACAGAGCTTGACTGCACATTTGAGAAATGTTGGGGATGACACAAAGATTATTTAGAGTAAATGTTTAGGCCTATTTTACAACTCTAGGCCTATATTGTACTTGATATACCATTGCCTTTGAAGCAGGCAGTGACAGTAAATAGCCTGACTTGATCATCATCCGCATTGCAAAGTGAGTGAATGAATTGTAGATTTGTCACTTTTTAAAAAAATAAAAAATGGGCACACCATAATTTGTTTTAGTTGTGGAGAAACAAAACCTCGCTGCTTGCCCCCTGCTTTGTTTCAGGAAGAGGGGAGAGGGGCGGGACAAATCACAACAATCTCCCTTTAGGTTTGACGCATCAAACTTTATCCATTTCGACATTGTCTTAGTTAATATCAAATCCCACGCCACCTCTAACTCTAACGAAGTGTACCCTTATATCGCACACAATATGCGTGGCGAGTTACGTTTAGGAGGGATTTAGAAGTTTATTCAGTGATAATCACTCGCATGCCATTATTGCTCCCGCGGTGTCGACATGCACTGACATGGCGCTACCCCATGTGTTGAAAAATATTCCCGTACGTAAGCTAAAGTAGTCTATGGCTTAGCAAGCCTCTTCTCGAAACCCCAAAACGTTTCATTAGGTCCTGGACTGTTGGGTTCGTTGTGCAGTTATCTGATTACAGCAACTGTTCCGCTCCGCGCTGATCACTTTTTCTCGCTCCATCTGTCTCTCCCTCACGTGCGTGCACACTCACACACACACACACACACACTGGGCTGCTTCACCGGTGTTCGCCGGTTTAACTCCTGCAAACGCCGAATTGACAGTGACTGATAACAACACCGACTTCATTTGAACTTTAAACTGCGGGTGATTGCATCATAGCCTACTCTTAGTGTTACAGCTCCCTAGTTTAGGTTGGCAGTTTAAATGCGACGCACTTAAACAGCATTCCCGTTTTTTTCGACTCACTTAATGACTTTCAGGCACACGCATGCTACTGTATGCAGTGCAATGCCATGTGCATACTATGCTGCGGGGGCTGCAGCAGCGTGCATAGCGGGTCTTCACAGAGCTGCCCTTGAACGCCTGTCTGTAAATGACGCTGGATGCGTATCGGCTGTATCGGCCATGTGTATCGGCCGATGCCGATACACCTAAACAACGCTAATATCGGCCCGATATATCGGCCGGCCGATATATCGGTCGACCCTTAGCCTCCACCATGACCCTAATGAGGATAAGCCGTTACAGATAATGGACAGATAGATGATACCTGACATAAATGTTCAACACTTCTTTAGGGATCGAACCTTTGCCAGATTCAGAACAGCAGATTAAAGTGAAGGATACTAAAGTCAAGGTTGAAGTCAACATAAAGTTAAATTTGACCCGATTTTGTAAGATATAAATTGGACATTTATGCCTTTTTTATTAAGTCGTGACAGAGATGGAGAATGACGACAAAGGTCCTAATTTAGTGCATCAGTAGTTTGTGTGTTACAGCAGTCAACGTGTTCAAATATTTATATAATCCTTTTTTTTCCTCCAAGTTATTGGCATGTGAAAATAAAGCTGGAGGAGTTTTATGATTAACCACATGACAAAATGAATCAATAACATGTTTTATGATGAATTGGTGAAAGTTGTTTGTGATGCAAAAACTTTCACTGCTTTTTCTGAGGATTTGCTGTTCGATTTTTTTGATTTTTTCGATCTTGTGCTGGCCGTCGGACGAAAGAAACATTCTGAAGTTTTTTCCCTTGAGCCATGTAATAAGGGAAAACAGCTAAATATTAACTTTAAATTCCTTTATTACCAATATTTCATTCAGCTTGTCATAAAAGGTGGATGTGGCGTGGTCTGATGCCACTGTGGGTTCTTCAACTGAAACAGCGATGACGTTTTCATGGTTGACGATACAATACAACTCTGTCGCTGTCCTTCTCCCAGGTCCAGCATTCTGCCGTGTTATAAGGAGAAAGTTATTAGTTTAACAGGATACCGGTGTGTCAGTCACTCTCACCTGGCGCTGCTCTCCCGAGCCCTCTCCACCCCTTTCTCCTGCAGCTGATGCACCACGCCCCCTCCACAGTGGAATAGTCAGAGCGCAAAAAATAAAATAAAAAAGCCTTAACAGTATTCCTGTGTGCCCAGAATAATCACGTAAAAGAGAGAAGTGCGAGGTGCTAAGTTTTCAGCCCACCACTGCAAATGGGGTTAGATGGCAGAATTTGGAAAGGGTGGAAACATGGTGTGTTGTCACACTTGGATGATGTGTCGTGCTGATGAGAATATTTTGGGAGTAGAGCCAAGAAAGGGCAGATTACAGCCGTGTCATATGTGGCTCGCATGACAGCTGCTTGTGCTGAAACACGCTAAGATTGTGGGCAGGAATCAGGCAGCGTGTTGTTGTCAGTGGAGACGTTTTGCAAAGGGAATGATTTTTCCAGTTCAGTTTTCATACCGGGGCAGTGCTGAGGCGGTGGGAAGGCATCTAACTAAAGCTGTCAGGTGAATCAGAATACTGAGGCTGGGTGTCGGAGGGCGGACTAAAAGGCGCACACACCGGGATGAGCTGACAGATTGGAGGCAGAAACTGAGCCCTGGAGAATCCCGCTGCTTAAGATCCACAATGTGGAATCGTCAGCGATGGCTCATAAATGTGGTCGGGCAGGTAGGAGGAGGAGGGCGAACCATTGGGAGTACAGACTCAGCAATGTTCGGGTCAGCGAGGGCAGCAAAGAGCATGTGCTGGTTGATGGTGTCAAACACAGTAGACAGGTGAGGAGTGAAAATAAGAAGGAGGAGGAACGGCAGTTCAGTAACAACGTGGAGGAGGAAGCTGATCTAACAGAGCATGGAAATCTAATTTTCTATATTAACTAATATCTGAACAACCTGCAGAAATAAAGTTTATTATGACATAAAACAAAGACAATTTGGGAATTTTGTTGTTTTTACTGAATCAAATGTTATTCAACCAGTTATTTCAGCTTTAATCTGTAATGTTTTATTTTTAATTTTTAATTGCAACCGTCCAAAAGATTCAGTTCGTCATCTACGACAAAATAAATCATTTAATCCTGAGTACAAAGTGATAAACGATGAATCCATTATAGCTGCTGTTAACTTTCTGACAATTTGATTGATTTTTTGAAAAACTTAAGACATCTTTTTAGCTTGGCTTTTATTTAAAGTGTCCCCCGATCACTGCTGAGCTTTTAGTTTCAACAAAAAATCTAAAATAAAGAGAGGAGAGGCACGGTGGTTACTAGTTTAAACCCCGTTCGTTCTTTCTGCAGCTCGCAGCCCAACTCTAATTTGCCCATTGTTGTGTGGATGTGAGCGTGAATGATGGATGTTGTCTATATTTGTCAGCCCCACCCTAATCCAGCTTGGATAGCGACCCCGATATGGGGTACTCTTTAATGTAATGTATCTGTGAATGCCAGAACAACCAAGTTACCTGCCTGCAAACTGAGAGAGGAACGCGGCTGTTTCAAGGGAGAGTTGTAGTTGATTTTCATGAACACGGAGCAGGTCAGTGATGACGTGGAGGAGGTATGGTGGGATAAAGCTGAGGGTGATTAAGGCGGACAGATGTTCCACCATAATCCAAAAGGGTTTAGAGAAGGACGCAGTAATGATGGAAGTCAAGGATGCCTTAAAGGCAGCTCTGGGCGCGAGACTTCCCAAAAAGATTTGTTGATGGTAAAACGAATATGTAGAGGGAAATCGATAAGAGGGGAAATTTCAAATCAAATCTTTGTGATTTAGAAGCAGAGGCATGAAGGGTTTATGTTGCAGCAGAGATGCACGGTGCAGCACAGTATATATATGGGAGAGAGGAGGAATTGAAAATGCCACCTCCTCAGCTGTCCAGACAACTTGTAAGTTTGATTTGCAGCCTCGCTGAGAGCACACAGGTACATTTATAATCCCTGCAGAGGGGCCAGTTAATCATATTTTAGGAGGCTGAGCAGTTACAGTATTTTTTTAGCCTAATGTAGTGATTATACCACTTTGGATTCTTCATCATCTACCGACAAACCACACTACGTAATTCATTTTTTTGACTTAATACAAACGAGAGACTCTCTGTAATGAAATGATTTTAGATTTTTTTTTGGCACGGCGTCACAGTGCAGCAGCTCTGAGGCAACTCTTTTGTTTCCCCTCAGCTCAGTTTAACCCTGAAGTGATGTTCTCCACAGAGCTTTAACAACATCAGAAGTAATCAGCTTAAACTAAAAATGTTGTGTTATGTTACCAGTAGGTGGCAGCGCAAACCCAGCTGCCATTCACTGCCCACTATCACTGCATTGCACCCAATTAACTGGTATGACACAGCCAACTAACCTAAATCATAATCTCTCAGTGGTACGGCCATTAATTCACACACACATTAGACCTAATACACCCTCCGCTCTATCTAATCAAGTTACAAGCTCCCTGCTTATATGCAGCCCAGCTGATTTGTGAGGTCTTATTCAGACCCACAGTTGGATTCTAGCATCTAGTTTTTTTTACTGTGTGTTACTTTTTTAAATTTAAACAGTTACACTGGAAAAGCTCCAACCAGGGTTCGTCACGTTTAATTTAACAGTCCCGATTTACTTTGCTTTCTCTAAACATGACGGGGTGGAGGGGGAGAAAAGAAAAGAAGTTGTGTTGTTCGCCTCCTCGGTCTCTGTATATTCACACGTGGCCTGTTGAGCCGGCACAGCAGTGAGTGCACATTACCGAGGTGGATGATGTTGACAATGAATTCAGTAAATCATAACTGTAGCAGCAGCAGCAATGCACAGGCAGGTTGGGTAGTATGCACGCACACACACACAGGTATTATCTGGTAATAAGAGGATGTTTTCAAGTTACAAAGTCTTCCTGTTGGTAGTCAAAGTGAGGAGGGAGAGGAAGCTGAAGAATCATCTGCCAGCCCTCTGCCGTCTGTTTTTTGGCACCTTTACAAGTTTTTCGTCACTGTGCCAGAGTGTGTCTGCGTAACCCACTGATATTGTATTTGACATTTTAAGTAGTGGCACAATCGTAAGCCATGCACCAATAATTAGTATGTTGATGAGTCACTGATTCATTTGGGCAGCATCTCACTGTTTCTCTGGCATCTGTAAAAAAAAAAGTTTAAAAAGGCTAAATTGTAAAATCTCTCCAGAGATATTTACAGTCGAATCATCTCCGAACGTCCCTGTGATTATTTTTCTGGCCTAAAATTGTTCAGGGAACAAAAAAAAAGAAGAAAAAAAGCCTGTTTTCATCCGAACCACTGGTCTCATTGGTCAGTCCATCTCTATTAATAGACCAGAGGGCCACAGTGACACCGAACAAGGCAGAAAACAGAGAGAGTGTCTCTGAAGCGAAACCATCCATCTCGTCCTGGAACGAGCATCTGCACTGGCAGGAGCAAAAAAAAAACACAATCGCGAAAGGAAGAAAGGAAGGATGTGGTAAATAATTGAGCTTTGAGGAACAAAGCTCTCGCAAAGATGAGGTTCAAGAATTTCAGCTTCGTGTATCAGCCAACAAAAGGGACGTCGACGTTATTCTGGCATAAAGAGCGTTTATTAGTTTGTCGTCGTTAAAGTAGGAGACACAGAGCTTTTCTCCGCACGCCGATGTGACATTATCGTCTGTGGTAAAATGACAAATAAAGAAAGGTTTGAAGCTTGTGATATCTTCTAGTTTATTGCTGTTTGTCTCCTGCGTCTGTGAAGTAGCGGCGGAGTTACTATAGGACAGGTGCTCTCACTCAAAAAAATACTAATATATAAAATGATAAGAGGAATAAAATACCCAGATGTGAGATGAGGAAGTGGGGCTATATGGAGGACGAACGCGTCAGACAGTGAGGCTGATAAAATAGTGCTGTAAGAAGTGATTTCAAAGATGACTTTGAATTTGCCACCCCAGCTCCCTGGACACGCTCCTCCTACACAATAAAGACTGGTCACTTTTGATTTTAGCCTGGATTTTTTTGAGTATCCCGCAGGATCTCAGGGCCGTGCTCCAGGCAGCTCATTGGAGGAGGAATAATACCGTTTCCTGTGCCGGCATCTGCAACCTCATGCCCCCTTCAGTCCATAAAGACAAGGCCTTTGTACTCGCCCCTCGACGATGCACCAGGCGCTCTCCTGATTTCCAAACTAGTCTTTGTTTTCCTAGAGGCTGGTGTTGTTTTGTTTCACATTCCATGATGAAATCAGTAGAAACTGTATTTCATTAAAATATGATCAATCTATCTGATTCCGCGTTCAGTTTGTGGCGGAGAGGGCTGTTTTGGGAATGTGGGAATTTCCTTAGCTACCGAAACTGAATCATTTAAAATAAGGGGGGCAATTGACTCTGTGTTCTCCTGAGAATTATGGATACATAAACACAGTTTTTACCGAACACTTACCGCAGAGCGTGTCTTAATTAGCAGGATTGATACGACGAAACTGCAAGGTTGTATAACACCATTAAAAGACAATTATTGTTCAAAGGACAATGACAAAAACATATCCCTCCCCAGGCTCTTACCACTGGCAGTATCCCAGGCTTCATTGATGTGGTAATGAACCTGAATTCTCCTGCACTGCTGGAAGACAACCTCATTTGGCAGGCCAAAACAGCGGGGAAGAGGATAGTCTTCTACGGAGATGACACCTGGGTGCGCCTCTTCCCCAAACACTTCATGGAGCACGACGGCACAACTTCTTTCTTCGTGTCCGACTACACTGAGGTACGTATGAGTCAAACAGCCAGGGGTTCGCTGTTTGGAAGATATGACTGATGTATTTTTCTGCTAACATCAAAGGATTAAAGCACCTGGTGGTTGATATGATGCAGGAATTTTTATACGCAAAGAAATTATGAAGCTCTAAGAGTTTCTGTGACAGCCCCGAGGATGACAGAAAAACGAAAAGGTTTGCAGCATGAATTCATTTGAACTTCAGGCGTTTCATGTTGTAAATATGCCAGATTTGCTTAAAATAGAAAGATTTAGTTGAGATGGAAAGATTGTTCAGAAACACAAAGGAACAAACAAGCACAGAAACCTGTGTAATTATAAAGGAGGGGTGGAGTCCCCCGGCAGTCTAATCCTTTGGCAGCATAACTAAGGGATGACCTGAGCCAGCCCTAACTATAAGCTTTATCAAAAAGGAAAGTCTTAAGTCTACTCTTAAAAGTGTTGACCGTGTCTGCCTCCCGAACCCAGATTGGTAGTTTGTTCCACAAAAGAGGAGCCTAATAGCTGAAAGCTCTGGCTCCCAATCTACTTTTGGAGACTATAGGAACCACAAGGAACCCAGCGTCCTGAGAGCGCAGTGTTCTAGAGGGGTAGTAAGGTACTATGAGCTCTTTTAGATATGATGGTGCCTGACCATAAAGAGATTTGTAAGTAAGGAGGAGAATTTTAAATTCTATTCTAGATTTAATAGGTAGCTAATGCAAGGAAGCCAAAATGGGAGAGATGTGATCTCTGATCTTGGTTCCTATAAAATGTTTGCTAAATTTTCTGTATGCAAAAACATTTTACCCAAATGTTACAAAAAGTTCAAGGTCCTCCAGACTGCCATGGACCACCTCAGAAAATATTAGGGTCTTAAAGTTAAAATAGAGCAGACCCAGTCTGCTAAGGACAGAAGATTATTTATTGCTGACTGTCTCAAATGGCTCAACAACTAGACCTCATTTGGTGGCAAAGCGGCACCCCTGACCCGCCTTTCTCTATCTGATATTTCCTGTTTTGAACCACGATTGCAGAGTTTGTGAACAAATTATTTTACCTGGACTCGTTATCTCAGTGTGACGTTTCAGCTTGGGACCAACCGTGGATGTATACGAAAGAACGTGACCGTCAACAGGCTGATATTAAAATGAAATAATACAGAAAATGTTCAATCTTAAATGACATTTCAGCGGTCTCTGTTTATTTTCATTCAAAATGTTGAATATTTTGATAGTATAATAGATGTTTGAAATGATTTATTTGATTAAAAATGTATATTTCAGAGTTCCACTAAAGGGAGGCACTGTCAGGCCCGGACTCAAAAGAGGACTCAGATGCAGAGTTTGGCAGAGAGCTGTTTTATTCAGATCACAAATATCCTCGACTGCGTGAGGCTATGAAAAAAGGCCTAAACTAGGGTAAACAGAAAATCACTCCAAGGAGTAAAACTCTAAGCTTCTCTATTTAAGATTAACAAACTCAAAATCACTCCCTAGGAGGAAAAACAAAAGGCTATGAAACTTAAACTTAGGGCGCTCCAACAAGGCTAAAAAAAACACTGAGCTATACACAAAGAAACAAAAGGGCTGGACTACAAAGTTACAACAAAAAAATCACTCTTTTGAGGAAGGAAAACAAAAGAACACTAGAGCTATGGCGCTAGGACTGTGGGCTATGAAAATAAGGCTTAGGTGAACGCTACGAGAGACGAAACACTTCGGCACGAGACAAAGGGAGACGCAGACAATATATACACAGGGTAACGGGGAACAGGTGGAAACAATCAGGGCGGGGAAGACAATCAGACCGGTGACACATGAGGAAGGGCAAGTGACCTGAAACGAGAGGAGAGTTATCTTTCAAAATAAAACAGGAAATGACAAGACGAGACAAAAACCCAGCTTGACCTCACCGTGGTGTGACAGGCGCATACACAGTTTGAGAATCAGTGCATTAAGTATTTTAAACCATCTATAACATGCAGCAAATACTCCACATAATGCAGTAAATATTCATTAAATAGTGTTTTTTGCATCTTTTCCGTGCAATATGCTCCACATGTACGTCTTTAGATGAGTCAGTCTCTGCAATCAGGGAGGCTCAGAGATGAAATCACACTTAAAAACTGCTCATCAGTCAGCTCCGTATGCCACAGCCACAAATCCACCGTGGGCCCAATCTGTGATTGTTTATGTGAGAACATCAGTGGTGCTGAGGTGAAGGCCTCACTCCATGTCTCCATACTTTAGGTAAAGTGTGATATCAACTTAAACTCCTGTAGGTTGACAACAACGTGACCCGTCACTTGGATAGCACCCTTAAGAGGGACGACTGGGACATCCTGATCCTCCACTACCTCGGCCTCGACCACATTGGTCACATCAGCGGACCCCACAGTTCCCTCATTCAGCCCAAGCTGCTGGAGATGGACGACGTCCTGAAGAAGATTCACAGCGCGCTCATCACGAAGGTAATTTCTGAACCCTGAACTCAGAACTCGGTTTTTATTTCATTTCCGACAGCGTGGAATATATTGTAAAAGTCTCAAAGACATTTTGAAGCTGCACTGGGAGATAAACAAACAGAGAATTATCTGACTCTGCAGCTCTGCTCAGCTCTGCAGAGCATTTTATCCTCTTTAACCTCATTGTTTTGGTTTTCTGCCCCAACGCTCACTGCTGATAGTGGTCATAATGAACTCCCATAATGCAGCAGATTAATCTGTATAGAAGGTTTGCCAACAAAAGGCCAAAAAAAACCCCATTGTGGAACGCACTACCAGTTCCTAATAGATCAGTGGCGTCCTTCTCTACCTTGAAAAACCTCCTGAAGACTTCCAGCTCTTCAGAGAGAACCTCCTCTCCAACACTAACTAGACTTTGTTTCTATGCTAGTGAATGCACCGAACATGTCCTTGTGGCACTGGTACCTTGGTTGTTTCTCGTTTTTGTAATTCACGTTGGAAAAAAGCGTCTAAATGACCAAATGTAACATAGTGTAAAGTCATCACTCATCATCTTTGAATTCATTAGATAAACAAAATACAACTAGAAGATACAGTATATTTAAAAAAAAAAGCTTACCTAAAACCATTCTTGTTTCAGCCACAGGATTGGCAGGGTCCACCACTAACAATAAAAACTATATTAAAAAAAACGATATTCTTCTTATAGAGAGCTAATTACAGACTGTAAACAGACTGAATGCCGATAACATCAGAATCGAAAGCGAGGTTTCATTTCGTTGCAACTTTAACCTCTGATCTATTATTTACTCGTCGTGTTTGGAGACACTGGTTTGTTTTCTAATTTTCAATTTGTTAATTATTTTTGCTCTGCGTGTCTGTGCCGCCGCCGCCGCTGCCGCCGCTTAATTTAATTGTTGCTTGTCAACATCTGTTTCACTCTATTAAAATTCATTAAAGTCAACACTAGACAACGCCTTTTTTAAATCGTAATTTTAAAGGGTTTATATGTAACGGTGTGGTTCTATCTGTAATAAATGAAATATGCAAATATGAAGTAATGATCAATCATTAATATATTAACGTGATGATATCAGGGATTTTTTTTGGGATGGTCATTTAATTACACAGATCATTTGTAGAGTTCCCAGCAGTCATCATGTTATCTGGTGCTGCAACCCCACAGATTTAATAAACTGTTAAGCTTCGCTGTTATCTTTAATTTGGTCTGATCAGTGTGCAGGTCCTGTGTCTCTGTTTTCTCTGTGGGGTGAGACAGATGTGCATGCATACTGTCTTTGCGGTGTGTGTGTGTGTGTTGTTGATGGGCATTGTCTCACCGTCTTTCGTCTGTGTAGCTTATATTTAGGTATGTCAAGCGATGTCAACGCGAGCTTACAATCTTTCTCGTCCTCTCGCATCTCTGAATCGGAGAGAAGAGAGAACAGAAGCCGAATCACAAGATCTCATTTTAAAGTTTTCCTCTGTGGAAAAAAAAGATGCAGAACGATGAACGGGTATTTCTGGAAACGTTTCACCACATCCCCAAAGTTGTTAATTCTGTCTTGTTAAATCCCGTCTCATGGTGACATCTGTGGCAGCCTCATACGTTCTCCCAGTGAGCTCTTTGAATGAAACGCGTTTGAATGTGTTGCTTCAGTCACATTAGTGAAAGATGAGGCTGTTATTCTCTAGCAGCAGCAGCAGCAGCAGCAGCAGCAGCAGCAGCAGCAGAAGCAGCAGCAGCAGCGTGTGACCTAAAAATAGACGCGGCCCAGTGGGGTCCTGCAGATTACCTTAGAAGCTTCTACAAGAACAACAATGTTTCTCTGATCAGCGCATGCTTTTAACATGTCAGAGGGGTGACAGGGGGGGAAGGCGCACTCTGAACATTTCAGGGAGTTTGACACACGTGAGCTGGCTGTTTGCGGCTAAAAAAGAAATGACGTTTCCTGCAGCAGCAAAAAGAAAAAGCAGTATTCGAACGACGGCGCTTAAAGTTTCTGTTGCAATGTGACGCCGGTCGCTCGTATTAAGGTTCAGAGACATGCTCCACCTGCAGAGTGGACAGCTGCAGCACTCTCCATTAAAACACGATTGGAAAGCAGGACCTCCTGCTCGTAAAAGCACCTCCATCGAGCTTTTGTGTTAATGGAGATCGCATGGCCTCTCCATCTCCTCCTCCTCTGAATATTTCAGATTTAAAGGTTTGAAGTGCAAAACTTCCTAAACCTGACCTGCAGAGCGTCCGAGCGGTGTATTTCAAAAGAGAGATAAATGAAATGTTGCAAGAGTTTAGAGTTTTTTAGAATATTCCGCCCTGATGGAAGACCCAGATATTGTTTTGTTATTGAGTTGTAACTTCTATACAACAAATGTCCAATTTACCACAGTGGCTCTTTTTTTATTTGTCTGAAGTACATTTGTCCCCACAGCTCCACTGCATCAGAAGTACCTCTTTTATTGCCAACATTTCTTCTGCTCCAATGGATTATATATCCCAACACTTAGTAAATATAAATAAGACATTCTAATCAAGAAACAATAATGTGCTATGTACTGTTTATTAATGTGCAAAAGTGTGCCGGATATTTTAAACGTGCAAGATAATTATCAAATGTAGTAGTCCATAAGATGTTCAATAAAAGTTGAAAGTGATGCGAGACCCTACATTAATCTAACGCGTGCCCCGGGCCTTGTTGCCAGCTGCAGTCTGGGAGACCGCGGCCTCCTACTTGTTTTAAAAAAAGTTTGCATTTGCCGGAGTTGTCAGCCACGATCTTTCCTGCACGCCTCAGGGTTCTTGGAGGTGTCCAGGTCCTGAGAAGACGGAAGATTGCAGCCAATCAACTTCTCAGCAGACTCAATCGACACGCTGCAGGTCTGCCCTGCGAGGGCTGTCATTTGAACGCTGTGATTATTGTACCAACAAGGTTTTCGTACAGTTTGAGCTGTCAGTATTTAGATTGCCTTGGTCAAGTTTGCATGTAGCACTACGACTGTAAAAACATCCAGTATTTGAACCTGTAACTGTTTTAACCGTTATCTGAAGATATACTTTATTGATCTCTCGATGGGGAAATTCTTTTTTCACTCTATTTTATTTTTACATGCATTTTAACCAGGACACACACACATGCAGTACAACGGCATAGACATGCAAATGTGGAGAGAGATGGTGGAGTGATGGGCAGCCAGCCAGACCAGCGCCCAGTGAGCAGTTGGGGGGGTCGGTGCCTTGCTCAAGGGCACCTCAGCAGTGCCCAGGAGGTGAACTGGCACCTCTCCAGCTACCAGTCCACCTTCCTTATTTTTGGTCCATGTGGGACTTGAACCGGCCACCCTCCTGTTCCCAAGCCCCAAGTACCTATGGACTGAGCTACTGCCGCCCCCTGAGCTACTGCCGCCCCCTGAGCTACTGCCGCCGCCCCATCTATCTATAGCTTTCAATAACCTTTACAACTTTTCACACCCTATCTCCTCTTATATTTGTTCTAAATATACTTCATCACACCAATTTGTAATCCTATTTGTCTGTTTACACAAATACGTACACAAGTTTAGTTTAGTGAAGCGAATCGGTTGAGTTTTCCTCTCACCCCCTGTGGTGCGAGTACCTCTGTTTGGGAATCACTGATTTACCTGCATGACTTCAAAGTAAAAATCAAAAACACTATTTACTACTTTTTTTCCGGGCTCGGAGAACATAAGTAATCATCTGATTCAGCATGCTACCTGGTGTATTGGTTTCTACTCCCAAAAGAGAGGCCTGGTGCTTTCATCCTCAACAACTCTGAAGAAGAAGAAGAAGAAGAGACTCGCCCGGCGTGGGGCTTCGTGGTGTTTAGTACCGGTCCTGAGGTGTTTTTTTTTGGGTCCCCTGTGTCCAGTGCCATTTATAACAAGCATGCGAGTGGTAAGAATCTAGGACACAAAGGTAGTCTTTAGCTCCTTCTCCGCTGAGTGAGGAGCAAATATAATGGGTCAGTTGAACACGACGACACAGTTTGGCTCAGGCGTCCAACCTGCGGCGTTGGCTCCTTGAATTCATCACGCTGTGTAGCAGCTCTGTGCTGACGCTGGCCTTTTTTTTTCTACGTGTCTGTTTGGATAAAGTCATCCTAAACGAAACAAACATTTTATCGGACTAGGCAAAAGCAGAATTTATCTCAGCCTTCAGCAATCGTTGCTTTTCCTGTCCCTCATGCTGCCTTTTAATCTGCGGTTGATAGGATACAGTTTTTTAGTCCTTAATAATAAATCAAGACTCTTTTCAAGGTCTTTCCTTTTTGTGTCTGAACTGATGAATCTTTTGAGAGGACTGTAACGTGTGTGGTGAGATTCTGGCTTCTATGTTTTGTTTTGTTAACATCTGTAGTCGTGTCTTCTGAAATCAGCCCACACTGCCGTGACTCACGAGGCATTCTTCCTGAATTCATAGTCAATGAAAGTTCTCGGGAATCTGGTTGAAAGGGAATCACTTAGGGAAGAAGTTGGGCTTGATCAAAGTCTGTCAAACGATTCATCCTGTGTTTGCTTTTTTTTATACTGCTGTGAAACTGTGCCAGGAAGTGTTTGTCATGACTTCCTTTTCAAAAGTAATTATTTAATACCTTCCTTTTCTCCCAACATAACGACATCAACAAATATCTTGGAAACAATCTGATATCCCAGCAGCGTTTTATCCCCCCCTGTTATTTTACATCCCGTTTTGGTGCCAAGTTTGAATTATTCACATGCTGAAGCTTTAAGGTTTGACGCATAGAGCGGTAAGTCCATTAACCTCCTGTGTTTGCTTCTCTCAGGAGGCAGAGGGATCCTTGCCCTACCTGCTGGTGCTGTGTGGAGACCACGGCATGTCTGAGACCGGGAGCCACGGAGGCTCCTCGGAGCCAGAAGTCAATACGCCTCTGGTGCTCATAAGTCCGGCCTTTAAGAGAAAAGGTAAACAGGGACCAGTGTTGTTTTTAAGAGGCTGAAGGCAGCAGATTTGTCAATAAATCGAGGAGATTCTGTAAAAGTACCATTGCAGAGATGTTACAGTGCACCGTTCCATCATTTGAATGAGCTTGTCATGATGTCATTCTGGACCGTCTCTGTCCTCTGATCCATCCTGCTGGAGTGAAAGTGTTCATCAGGCTTAAACCTTATTTTTTTAAATGTGTTTTCTTTCATGCTCACGCGTAACTCGTCATTAATTTGAGCGCGAGCGAACGTCGTCGTCTCCAAAGAGTGCAAATAGAAACTCCTGAGCTGAACTTTATTTTGCAACGATAAAATGTGGTTGCTGGGTGTGAGAGTGTGATCGTGATAATTGCCTCTTTCTCAGCCAAGTTCTATTTTTGAGATCTTTTTCTTGCGTAGACTTTTTTTATTTATTTATAGACCATTCATGTTAATTAATCATCTACAGTTCAGAGGAGTTGTTGCTACAGAAGTCTTGGTTTTGTTAGCACCCCGTGCCTCCTGTGGTGATGACAGCTCGAATGACTTGACTGCCAGTCGGACTTACTTATACTTTTTAAGTTCTTAAAGTTTACCAAATACAGAAGGGGAAAGAATTAATAGCCACATTGTGTGTTCTCCTCAGTGAAACACGTGCAGAGACAGTCAATGAATTTCATGAAAAGTCATTCATGAGGCTCTTTTCTGTGTTTCACTAAAATTAAATGAAAGGAGAGAGAGTTCTTTGGGTACGCTCTCTTTACAATAAAAATCAAGGCACAGACACAGAATAAAAAAAACATAATTTAACCTTAAAAGAAGAGAAGCAGCGTGGTGTGACCGACCGAACGAACCCGTAATCTATCATCAGACTCTGATTCAGATGCTGCTGAATCTTGATCCCGCCCACTTAAAACCAGCAAAACGTTGCACAGAGGAAAGATCCTGTGGTGTTTCTTTCTTTAGTAAGAAAATAGTGTTTTTCTTGCGGGATCCCGTGGCTCACAGTAAGAAAAAAAAAAAGCTTTTAGGGCCTTTAGGTTCAACACATGTTGCTGTTTTGTCCACGTTTGTCTGCCACATGTAAAAGATAAATTCTGATTAAAGTCTGAAGCATCTACTTGAATAATTAGAATATAAATTAAATCTTAAATCTCTCGTACCTTGAGCTTTTTATAACCTTAATGCTACAAGGGTGAGACCTTGTTAGTCTCTCATCACAGATTTCCACACTGGCACATATCGTTGTTTTCTGCCGTTGCCTGTCTCAAGTTTGTTTTGCCCTTTTTTTTAATATTTCCATGCAAATGCATCTTTTTCTTCTTCCTCATTTGTTTTCTTTTGCTACTACTTCTTTTCCTGCCACGTCGGCAATGTAGTGGCGAAACGACGTCCGCGGAGCCCTTTGTCTGAGGTCAGACTTGACATGTGTACATATAAAGGGCTAATTTTAAGGTAATAAAAACATAAATAATTAGTTGTATAATTATTATCTATCACTGAAATCATAGTTATTTATATTTCTGCCAAGAGATCACCCCGAAAGTTGCACACTGAACCTTTAACGACTTTAACCACTTTAAATCTACATGATGACATGAATTCGACTGCACGCAGTCAGCGGCTTCATCAGTGTAACAGGTTATTTTGTTTTTTTCAAGAATGCTGCAGCGGATCAGAGCTTGTTACGAGCTCAGCACCTGCCCTTTGCTTTGTAATCTGAATGCATCATTGAGAAAACGGCTCTGTTACATTGAGTCAAGGCTGCTGGGAGGATCCTGAGAGGCAGTGCCACTTTAATCAGACAGCTTAGGCGGGAGAAAGCATACAGTCGATGTTTACCTCTGTGCATCCTTTTGCTTTTTTTCTTTTGCTTTCTTTAGGAAGCTCGATACACTGTGTTTGCAGACAAAGCCAATAAAAGAGAATGGATGAGGCGATAATGTAGCCGCCTCGGAACCCCTCGGCAACAATGGTGCAACCAGTAACTGATGAAACAATGGATGAAATTTCAGCGAGCTGAGGTATAGTGAGAAAGTTGAGGCAAATGTGCTACAATCAGCGAAGAAGTCGTGGTTAATACGTTCAGAGTAATCACCAGGCTGATGCATGACTGTGCACAGTCATTTCAAGGCATTTTAGAGATTGGCTAGATGCTTTAATGCATATTGCTCCATCATCAGCTGCAGCTTTCTCATCTATGAATCAGCATTCTCTGTGTGTGTGTGTGTGTAACCTTTTACTGAGTTATGACACATCTGTTCTGTCAGCATGTGAGTCGCTAAAAACCAAACCGTACAGTACAAACGGACCGGAGATGTTTCTGTGATTGGGCTGGAAGAGGGAAGCGGATATCAAGCTGAGCATCAAGAAATCATAAAATATGATTTGACGCACAGTTTAAGTGGATGAAGGTTATATTTCCAAACATCTCCAGGGTGTCTGGCACTTTGAAAAAAGACGACTCAATCAACTGCAGCCAAAAGCAGAACTTCAACATGGTAATTGCTAAGTAACACATTTAAACAAGCCTCACATACTGTGTAGATTTATGGCATTTTCCTGAATAGCTACAGGCTGAATCCTCTTAATATGAAATGGATAATTCTCAGGCTCATTTCATTGTCCTATTACCTCAATTAGCCCATAGCTCCAGGTTTATCTGCAGCGGTCTCACTTCTCCCGCACACGTGAGCTCCGTTGTTTCGTTTTTTTTTAGATATGTTATATATGCGTATAGTTCATTATCGCAACCGGGAAACTTCACAGAGATGCAGACAATTTGGGAAATGACTCCCACACTCTGTTTATATTTTTGAAAGCTATTCTACGGGAGGGGGGGCAAGTGTCAACATAAAAATGTCTGTTGACTTTTAACGAGGAGGCAAAGCCTTTGGAAACTGAAAAGCGCGTTTCACAGGATAATGACTTCATTCATTCGTTTATTTTCTGTTTGTCTGTTTGGGTTGTTTTGCACGTCGCGACAAATCCTCCCCACGGTCGTGCCCTCAGGCAATTCAAGAGTAATTATCAGGTTTTGGGTTTTTGATGCTTTTTTTGTGTCAGATTCAGTTTTTTCGATGTTGGAATTCAAATTAAATATTGACCTTATTCTAATCAACAAAGAAAATGTCACTAATGCGCTTTGCCTGGATGTATAAAATGATCGTAGATGTTTCCGCCACGCTCTCCTCGCTATTTTCCCCGTGACCGCAGTTTGACTGTCCTCATGGGACAGAGACGCCGCAGCTGCATGATTAGAGCGATATGATCCGGTAAAACCGGACCTCCTTTTTCCAGATTTATCTTCATGAGTGTTGTGAAATCCTTTCAGAGGAGCTCTCACTCTGTGCGAACGGGGGGAAATCTTCCACAGCAGACAGTATGAGCCATTTTTCTCATCGTGAAAATAGTTTTTTTTTTGTCTGTGCCATTGCTTTAGTTTAGTTTGAGGTAATAAAATGTGACTTTTCTTCTCATAAACATCCAGCACATTCCCACTATCGCTGACTCGATGCCGAATCATTGATGTGATTCAACATTTGGTTTGTTTGGTTCGTGTCTGTGTTTGACACGGCAGGCTTTTAAGATAAAAATCCATTTTGGGAGTAAATGCGTGAAGAATCTTGACGGTTAGTTCATCAAATCCCAGACACATTTATTGACAAGTAAAGGTCAGAAAACAACACAACATGTTATACAAAGTATTCCAAAGAAATGCACCTAATTCACACGCCGTTATTTCAGCATCATGATCCTCACTCTTCTGTCTGTGTGTGTTTTTGCCCTGTGATGTCAGCGGGAATGGAGAAGCCCGGGGTCGTAGAGCAAGTTGACCTGACTCCGACTCTGGCCCTTGGACTCGGCCTGCCCATATCTCAAAACAGCGTGGGTCGTGTCATCCTGAGCGTTCTGGAGGAAACCTCGCTCCGAGACCAGCTGCGCTTCCTGCATCTCAATGGCCACCAGCTCAGCTGCCTGCTCAGAGACAGCACGCCCGGCTACGAGAAAGGTGGGTTACAGATTCACCGCGTCCAACTTCCTGACTCGTTAAAAAACCCGGAAAGCCAGGACCTTGTCTGACAGCAGGTCTCATCATTATGCTGTATTGTTTCTGGGCTGGTTATATTATCAGTGGCTACATTTTTTTTCCATGCACACAGCATTATCATTATTATTGCCAAAGTTAGAAAACATTATAATTTAAAGGATGGTTGGGGTCATTTTTTCCTTCACCCTTATGTCAGTCAAAGCTCTATTGAAGTTGAAAACACAGTGAGTCATTCCCTGTTCTTATTTAACCTTCAAAATTACCACACAATGTGCAATCCATAATTTTCCCCACAATTTACCTCAAAGATCCACTGACACCAAATAATCTGATTTATGTGCAACAGAGTTATTATTTATTGAGTGCTCAAACAAGCCATCCAACTATCAATCGAAGCGTCCACGCTCTTAATCCTGAATAACTTTAAGCCTTAATACAATGTGAACAGGTGAGTTGTATATAAATTCACCATCAGTACAGTTGTCATGAACGGGGAAATTAGCCACAGAGACCAAAACTGTTTTTTGTACCAGGCTGTAAACATGTTTATTTCTGCTGTGAAGTTGGACATTTGAACATGGGGACTTATGGAGACTGACTCGTTCTGTAGCCAGCCTCAAGTGGACGTTTGAGGAACTGCATGTTTTTCCCAAAGGCTTCACTTCACAGCCACGGAGGCTGTCACTTGAAATACAGTCGTCCCTCGCTATAACGCGCTTCACTTTTCGCGGACTCGCTGTTTCGCAGATTTTTTTTGGTGTAATTTTGCATGTTTTTTTATTTTTTTACAGCGTACTGTACAGTATGAACGCGCATTGTGTTCTGCGTCCTGATTAACTAAGGGAGTACTGTACAAAATGCGTGTCAAAAGGTGTATACAAATGTGTGGTATGGGGTTTTACGGCCTTAAAACATGTATAATAATTGTAAAACTCACTTTGCGGATTTCGTTTATTGCGGGTTATTTTTAGAACGCATCCCCCGCGATAAACGAGGGACCACTGTAAACCCAAAGTTCATGACGCTAAACAGTAGATAGAGAAATTTAGTGATAAACTAACATATTGGAGCAGATATACTATGCAGACTTCATGGATAACTCTTTATCTAACATCAGCTACAGCAAAAAGAATCTTGTTCTTGAGACATCATATGCTAACCCAGACTACAAGTCTTATTAACTTGATTGTTTTATTTGCATTCCACTCACAGTTTTGTGCATATAGTGTTTTCCACTGGAGAAACACAGATGGCACAGAAATAGTTTGCTGTAAACAGACATCCGTCTCATTATTTGCGCCGTGTTGACAACTGCATCAAAGCAACCGAAGCAGTCTGATCAAGACGAGGGTGGAGTTATCTCAGAGGTTCCAAAGGGCATTATCATGCAGAAGACAGGACTCCTTTATTTCATAACAGATTTATAACAGAGGAAAATAAATACATGGTTTTATTTTAGTCTCTAATTGTAGAGAGTAACCGCCGTCATAATCTGTTGACAATATGACGCAAGAGCAGGTTACTGAAGAAGAAACCCAGCTCCACCAGAAACCGAGTATCCGAGTGAGCAGCAGCAACCTGTTCTGAACATAGCAGCTCCTGTCATGTCGGGGTGTAAGTGTTAAACCCTGTGTGATAAATCCATGCACTGGTTTCTTCAAGTCTGCGTTTGAACGACCTCACGACTGTGAAAATTCCACATGGGAGACTCACAAACAGCGTGACGGTCTGTTCCTCCTGAACATAAATTCGGCTCCACTCTCTGTGCAAATTCATGCACATAAACTCACTGAATTTTGCTCCCTACTTATAGCTCAGGGTCACACCGTTTGTCAAAGTTATGCTACATCTTGCAGCCTCTTATCTGTCTCCACTCTCAGTCTGTTGCTGTCCTTCACTTTCACAAACATTCGATACACCAATTACCATTGTTAATATTTGATCGGTTTAATTTGTTTTAGCATTTTATGTGAGGCAGAGAGAAAGGTCTTTGATAATTGGCTTGTCTGGCAATGGAACGTCTTTTGGACATTTGAATTAAGTTTAAAGCTTAAACTTTAAAAAAAAACTGACTCATCTGTACTGTGAACATGAAATACTTTATTTATTACATTCATACATCTTACAGTTTTCAAACCTGCTTGAGTCACATTAATAGATGTACTTCAATAGATATGTTGTAGCTGTGAAAAACAAAACACAGAGAAGTTACTTTTTCTAACTAAAGCCAAACAAACTGTGGCGTTTGCACTATCTACAATTTTCATTAGGGACCAACCTCTGTGCTAACAAGTGGAGAAAAGCCTGAAACACCACTGACAGCTGCGGAAACTGTAAAAATAACTTATATACATCTGTTCTGAGTGTGCAAGTTTTGTTATGTGCAGCACCATATCCACTGATGGATGCGAGGATCTGCCTTTGTAGATTCCTTTTCCGACTAATACCCCCTTTTAAATTTTATGCGTGTTGGATTTAGTGCCACCTAGCAGTGAAGTTGCAGATTGCGACCAAATGAATCGTCTCCCACGCCTCGCCCTCTCCTTCCAAGCGTGTAGGAGAAACTCCGGCTGTCAAATTCACATTAAAACCAAAAAAAATATTACAACTGCATCAGCTGGAAAGGTGCGATGGCTGCTTGTTTGGTGCTGGTGCAGTGGTTAGCACTGTCGCCTCACAGCCAGAAGGTTCCTGGCTTAAACCTCGGCTGGGGCCTTTCGCACAGTGTGAATGGTTGTTCGTCTCCAGGCTGTACCCCGCCTCTCGCCCAAAGTCAGCTGCGATGGAGATGGGGGTAGTCTTATCAGTCACATATCAGTATCAGATATTTGCTTTTCTTTTTTAAATCTGTCCTTTGTTGTTTACTTGTCTAAAAGAACATTGACACAAACTTACGAATAAATCATGCATAAAACTTGATTTGAGACAAATTACTTCCTTTCACATTTAAAAGCAGCACATTTCCCACTCTATTTTGGTCCCTGGTTTCCATAGTGATCGGATGAAATGGAAATTATTTCAGCAGACCTACATTTGGATGTGTTGATTTTTTTTTTATTTTTATGAATCTGTCCACTTGGGTAATCATGAAGCTGTTATGCAGTGGAATCTAATCTAACAGTCACTGCTGCGAAATTCGCCTTGGATGATTTTAAGTAGCCTGGCGGTCGGACACCTGTTGGGGTCAAACATTTCTGGGTGTGAAAGAAGTTGTGTAAAAGAAAAGCTGCTCATTTCAAGAACTTTTCATCAGGGGGACAAAAGGACTTGAAAAATCATTTTATAAAGATTTTTAATGCTGCTCTCAGCCTGAGTATGTCGCCCTAACTGGATGTTTTATGGTTTTATTATTACCGTGCAATCTCACAAGTTGTAAACACTTGTCTTTGTTACAAGGTAAAAATAATAGGTGAGTGATAAGAGTCTACAAAAAACAATTTTATGTTGGTTTTAATTCCTTAAAATAATCACAATAAAATCAAGACCGGATTGCAAAAACTATATTCTCCTGTTCCCCACTGCTGCATCTCTGTTACCTATACCTGTTATCATAATTATGATCTTATTTGATCTTAAACAAATGTGGATTGTGTCATTTCAAGTCCCCGTGTTTAAAATGATCCACTGGGGAACACAATTTTTGTTGAGTTATGTCTGACAGCTGTTTTTAATTTTTGAGTGCGGAATCCAAAACTGATCTCAGTTTTTCTCTCACGTAAAGTTTTTGAACTATAGGATCCTGTTTTCGTAAAAAAATATGAAAAATACTTAACAGATATGTGCTTGTTTTCACTAAACAAAAGTAACAATCTGTGCAGTTATCTTTTTGCTCTCTCCAAACCATGGGGATACCAAATACCAACTTTTCACGTGTTCCTTTGGTCCACATCCATAAACTCTTCCGACACACTGCTTGCACACTTTGTGAGGGACCCATGGCTTGTTGTCTTGATCACAGAGTTTTACTTTAAAATATGCAAAATATGCTTGTTTGACAAATGCACTGATGTTTGCTTTCCTCTGACCTGGAATGGTGAAACTCCCACAAATATAGCAAAAGGAGTCAGGGTTGTTTAGGCATTTCCGACGAGAAGTAGCAGGAGCAGACATGATCTGGAACAAAGGAAACATATACCTATGGAAATAAAACACTAAGATGGAATAGTTACAAGATTTGAAAACTACAAAAACAAAAAGCATCAAAACCAAACAGAACTTACAACGGTTTGCCCATGGTTACAAGGTGAATAGAAAAGCACAGATCCTCTTCATTCTACTATGCCGGCTTTCTGTGTGCAGATATTAATAGTACTGACCTATTGGGAGCTGCACACACCTCTCACCACACTGTCTCTATTGTGACTGCACAAACAAGTTTCCACATAGCTGTGGATGAGTCCAATTGTAATCATGTGGAACTTTGCTTATCTGGAGGGTCAGCAATTTTGGAAACAGCATGCCAATTTTAGTTTTAATCAGCATAAAAATCAAACTCAACAGAATTTATATTTTCAAATTGTTCCCCAGTGTTTTATTTTGGAGGGAGAGGAAGCAGTACGTCCAAGATCACGGCGAACATGGTGGCGCCGCATTTTGTTTGGTTACAAAAAAGGTGCTTCGGGAACCTGTGGGCGACGTCAGTCATGCTCTGTCCGTTCTTTATACCGTTTGTTGAAACAACTTGTTGTTTAATGCCCAATTAAAAACTCTGCACAGTTAAGGTACGAGTAAATTCAGAAATACTTTTTATAAAACTCATTTGTAACTGTCGGCCTTGTATCAATCTTCATATTGTGTTTTTCTTGTGTTTTTTAACCTCAGGCATCTTGGAGGCCCATTAACCAGTCCCTGTACTTTTAGACAGATGAAACATGGCCAGGCCCATCAATACTGTATGAGTCATGCCTGTGGCTTAAGGTTCTAATATTTCTACCAACCCCTCTGTCTGGCAAAGCCACAGTCACTATTTATCACCCCTATGCCTATGCTGCCGAGATAGGTGTTACACTGCAAAATATTGTTTTTAGGCGTGTGTGTGTGTGTGTGTGTGTGTGTTTCACTGATGTATACCACAAATCAAGCCTCCGCATTGCTTTGTCCTTGAACAGGCTTCTGAAGCAGTAAGATGAAAACAGGCATCATTTCATCTGCTTTAAGTAAACATGTGAATGAGTCACAGCTTGTCATCGTTACAATTCTGACAAATTATACTTTTTTCAGGTCTCAGTGCTTTTTTTTTTTAATGTTTTCTGTCTAAAGAACATTTTCAACACAAAAGGAGAACGCTGGAATTTAATAGATTTCCTGTTCAAATCCAACACACATGAGAACGAACGATTGAAGTCATGAACAGGATTAGTGTACGCTCCTCAGAAGGAAACTCTTTTTAGGAATGAGCCGTCTTCAGAGAGACTTTTCACAATTTCATTTGTTTTTTATTCAGCTAATAGTAAAAGAGGCCAGTGGATCCAGCTGTGACTTGGCATCCGACCATGGTTGTAACCAGGTGACAACCTCTGTGAATGCTTGAAGTCAAAGTACGAAGGGAGCCGACACAGGAAGTGCCAAAAAACTGCAGTTCCTCAAACGTCCACTTGAGGCTGGCTACAGAACGAGTCAGTCTCCATAAGTCCCCATGTTCAAATGTCCAACTTCACAGCAGAAATAAACATGTTTACAGTCTGGTACAAAAAAACAGTTTTGGTCTCTATAGCTAACTTCCATGTTCGAACTCACCTGTTTAAATTACATTAAGTCTTAAAGTTCAGCCCGTCTCAGGTCCGCCGATGATCCACGTCTTTGTCATTTTTTTAGATCAGCTTGGAGGCAATAAAGGCAGGACTGCCAAGATGGCGGCGGCCAGAGCCAGAGATTTTGGGCTCTTCATAAACCTGTTGGTGATGTGACAGATACGCTGTCCATTCTTTATGCTGTCAGCGGTTGTCAATATGTCACAATATGGTGACTGGGTATTGATATCTACAAGGAAATAATGCCTCAGAAGTGCTTTTCTGTAATACTGGAAACATTGCATTCGAACTGGAGTCCGTCTGCAAACAGAAGCTGAAGTTACATAATTGAAAAGAACAGATTGTTTGGTTTCATAAATAAGTTTAATTGTCCCGATGCATCAAATGGTATTGGGTGATAAATAAACAGCGAGTAATTAATGTGACACCGCGTCAGAAAACCCAAGGCGGTTATTAATGAGATTCTGCAAATGTACTCTTCGTTTTGACAAATATACATGAAAGCAAAAGCTGCTGCAAGCTCCAGCAAGAAGTTTTATAGCGCAGCAATGCCAAGTCTTTGAGTAGCTGACAACAAATGTCGCTCTAAAAGCCGCATTATCTGAATATGCCGGTTGTTCATAGCGTTGTCCTCCTTCCCTGATTATCTCCGATCCAGAGGCGGGCTTCGAGCAGTTCCGCGTGGCAGAAAAGGCTCATGGGACCTGGATGAAGCTCTACCTGGAGGGTAACACCTCCGAGGTGCTGACCAACATGGGCAAAAAAGTCCTGAAGCAGTATCTGGAAGCTTTGGCTGCCATGAGCTCGGCCCTCAGCAAACAGCTGGGCAAATACGACATGTACTCCATGATCGCTGGCATGGTGTTCGTGTTTCAGGTAAGTACGGAGGAATTTCATTCATCTTCAGGACTCTAGAGACTGAAAGAGAGGCCATGATTGCTGAGGTGCTCGAATGGAGTATGGCCTCCACATGTAGTGCTCAAGTCGTGCCTCTTTAGGTTTTTGTGGTCACATGAGTTGAACAAAAAGCTTTTAAAAACGTCTTCTCATCTTCTTTCCTCTCTCTCTTTTCTCTCCCACCCTTAAGCTCTTGTTGGTCTTGCTGCTGGCGATGCCTGAAGCCCTCAGCGGTGAAGCAGTGGTGGACATCCCAGTCCTCTCAGCCCTGCTCTCCCTGCCTTTCTACCTCCTGTGCCTGCTGCTCGCCTCGGTGCACGTCCTGGTGTGCACGTCAACCGAGAGCTCCTGTTACTTCTGCAGCCTCTCCTGGGGTCTGGTGTTTGCCGCCGTCGCCTTCTCCTCTGCAGTGTTTTGTATCCTGATCTCCATGGCAGCACGCCGACTCCCCCTGGGTCCCAAGATTCACGGGAAGGTGAGTTTGTGCACCTAAATATACCGCACGGATTGGAGCAGATGCTCGGCCTCACGTGCGTGCTTTGCTTACCTACAGTAAGCTGCATGTGAAACAAAAGAACATTAAAGGTAGGGAGAAGATCTAGTGTTTGTGAATAGAGTTGTCTCTAGATAGGACACTAACTTTCTGCCATTTAAAAAATACATTCTTGCTCTTATGTTGTGATATTTTACTTCCTGTGGGTAGAGAAACATTACCTACGAGACCATCAGAATTTATTTGAGAGAGCGAGGCTCAGGGGGGACGGCGCGGTCTTGTCTGTCGTACCCCGACTTTGTGATTTAGCAGAGTTTGCAAAATCTTTGCTAATGCAGCCGTAACTCACTTGAATATTTCTGTACTGTTAAACAAAGGCCAGAGAAGAGCAGATTTAGTGGCGAGCGTCGCCAAGTCCATTTGAGACTTTGGGGCACGATTTCTATGAATCAAATCGTGCTCGGCTGCACACTTTGTCATGTGTTTTCCATGGAGGGTTGCAAAGAGAGCCCCTTTAGTTACTCCCTAATTGCCCTGCAGAGAAATCGTAAGGTAATAAGTAGGGAGAAGCTTTAAGGTTGACGTTTTAATGCGGCCGCTTAAAATATATGGACATGCAAAGAATTTGTTTAATGTAGACGGATAACAAAGTACGATCGTCTTTTCATTATTTAATGCAATGACTCTTGGAGTTAAAGAAAAGTTTTCTTAGACGATATATTTAAAAGTCCGTTGCTTAACTGTTAACGGCAACAGAGGGAACATGAATTTGTTACAGGAGCTGACTCTGAGTCCCAGAAGTCGCAGGCTTGTGATTGTGCCATTGTTGTCAGGATCCTTTAAAAATCAGGCCACATTTCTGAAACACAGCGCCGCATTGATGAACGCAATCCATCATTCTAAATAGTATATGTATTGTACTATTTTCTAACACACTTTATAACCCCGCCATCATTGTACTCATATCGAAAAGTGTTCCAGTCTACAGAGATCTTTGTGTGTCTCCAGCTAGACGGCATTACGGGGTGTGTTCAACCTTGACTGTTTGCTTCGTGTTCCAAAAGGCAATATATGTTCAGCATGAACTATCAGTCAGTGCAGCTGGAAACCACGGAAATAAATATATATAAATACAGTACCTGTTACCTGTTCATCCCAGTAAAAAACGGTTTGATTAAACCAGACATAGTTTCAGGCGTAGAGTGTAGATCTCTAAGTTACTGACCTCGTGGCTCATTTTGTTACAATCCAGAAGAATCCATCTCTTTTCTAATGACCGTCGATGTGGGGGAAATCTTTTTAGGCCAGTGGGCGTCACATGATCTGCAATTATACATAACGACAATAATAAAATTAGTTTTTATAGCACCTTTTCAAAACACAGTTTCAAAGTGCTTCACAATAAAGCAGAACACAATAAAACCAACCACAATAACAAGAAGCAATAAAGCAATGAATCAATAAAAATAATAGAATAAATGTGACATAAAACATAAGCAGATCAACTAAAGGCCCTATTTTATAAAAGTGCGAGGAACAACCAGGAATGACATGGAGAGGGAGGGCACCTATAAGGTCAGCTATAACTCGGGGCTTCAGGCCTCTCAGAGGTTTATAAATAATAAATAAAAGCTTGAAATCAGCTGTAGGCAGTGTAAGGAAGTCAGGATCTGTGCGATGTGATTGTGTTTCTAGCAGCAGAGTTTTTGGATGAGCTGGAGACGAGATTTCTTACCAATGCCGCGGAGCAAAGAGTTATAATAATCTAGCCGACTGGTTATAAATGCATGAATGACGATTTTCAGATTTTTTGCATGATCCTGGAAATGAGTGTGAGGTGATAAAAGCAGGATTGAACCGGTGAATTAATGAGTGGCTTTAAAATCAAATAATCAAAATGTTTGCTGTTTTTTGAACAGTAAACTTTATTTTAAAAATAATAAAAAATGCAGATAATATGTTTACTTTACTAAATAGTGTGAATATTAACACAGAGAGAAGAGGTCACATCACATGCACTGAAACTGCCAGAACACTTAAAATAAATAAATATATTTTTTTATCCTCTCTCTGTAGCAGCTTTATTGAAATGTACTTTAACAAATAAATGTTGCCAGCAATGTGTAGATTGCTCTTCTAAATGTGAGCAATCAATCACGAGATAGTTGGACTAGTTATTCAGAAGATGGAAGCTTTCAGCTCTAAGTGTTTGTTTTAAATTGGCTTTAAAGACGAGTCCTCTTTACTGCAGCACCTCTTTGCTTATTATAATTTATCTGCTAAAGGTCACGTCTCATTTCCCTTCTGGGAACTTTGAGTGCTGATACAGCAATAAAAAAAAGCCAGAAGAAATCCATGCAGGCCGTTAGTTTGGGTGAGGAACTCCCAAGTTCATACATGCAGAGGAGAGGATGCTGTGGATTTTTCTGTGACTCCGGCCTCCTTGAAAAAGGGGAGATTTTCTCCTCAATGTCACACGAATGTCCAAAAACCTGCACATAGCTGAGTTGGCAGGTAATAACTGGACTTGTAAAGAGAAAAGTGCTTCCTCGTCCAGCAGCATGCCTTTGAGAAGTCACCAAACTATGGCTGGAAAAGTAAAACACAGACAGAAATTGTGGATTCACTCATGTGGGCAAGCAAAAAAAGAATTTTTCGATTACATCCTCTTGTCTCTGTGAATGACGTGATGACTGCAGGAGGCTAACAACAATTTGTTGTCCCACATGAAGAGGTAATTAGAGTCCTCTCTTTTTCTTTACCTCTCTTTTTCTTGGATCGCTCATTATTTTATGAAATCTACAAATATGAACAGAACATGGGATGTTTCAGTATAGCACAAAAAAAAACATGTTAAAAAAAAGAAACAAAGGAAGGATATTTAGAAACAATGCACATTTTTCAATTTTCCTAAATCTCCTCAAATTTGATTTTTCTGTAGTCTCACTGTGATTTTCATAAATAATAACTCACCATTCCTCAGTAGATGGACTGTTTGACGTCTTCTCTCTTTGTAATTGCTTTTCTAGCTGCTACACTCAGGAAACCAGACACGTATTTTGTTTTAATATTTGCGAATGTTGAGTGTAGAAGTCCCAAAGAGTAGAGTTCATCCCGACAGAAAATACAACACTAATTCTGTGTACACAAAGCATTTACAAGTGGACAGGCTCAGTCCACTTCCTGAGAGCAACTGGAGGAACCTGAGTGATGAGACAGGTGAAATAAAATATCTGCTAAGACTCCTCCAGCTCAAACACTCTCTAAAGGATTGAGTTGATATCTTCCACTGAAGTTCACAATATTCTGACCAGACTTTCTCTGTAACGCAACTGTTAGTTTTCGCTTTCCCATTTTTGTTTAATGTAGGTGCTGCTAGTTTTCTTAACTCCTCTGAGTCACTGATGAAATCTTGATATTTTATTCTATTCTTTCTAAACCCTGAGTCGAATATTGTTAAGCACCAAAGTAAAGAATTTAACTTCAACAGTGGTCTCATGGATTTTTTGGATAAATGATTAGATTGTCAAGTTGTGGCTTTATTAAGAGGAAACTCGCAGTGACTACAAAATGGATTTATTGTCTGTTACGACTGTAACTGTCAGTCAGCGTTCATTGATTATTTAACCGGTGATTTTTTTTTTTAAACCAAAGAGAGAAAAGTAATAAATCCTTAGATTTTAGAAGCTGGAACCAGTGAATGTTTGGGTGAAACTCTTAATAAATGACTTATATGAACAATCAATTATCAAAAATCTGGTGTGTCAGCACTCTGTGTGCATGTTTGAATTATCCATGCCAAGAAAGTAAAGCAATAAACACATTGGACTATATCTTTAATGGATTTATGAAACATATAGAAAAATGATTGGCAGACCCTTCCAGCCACACTGTTTAAATTATACAGGCTATAAAAGGTCATAATAGTATATGTTTATGGGTAGTAAACTCCAGCTGTAATCTCTCAGCAGTTGTAAAAGTGTGTGTTTATTTAGTTTTGAATCCTGCTGCAGAAACCTTTAACTAGTCTTAGAGGGATCATATACAGTAAAACTATAATTTCAGCTTCTTTTCATTGACTTTCAGTTGATATTGCAATCAATTTTAAACATTTTATTTATTACCTTGAAGGAAATATATGGGTTTGTTCCATATATTGCATATATATCTTGTTCCAAAAACAGCTTTTAGACATTTACAACTATGGCCCATCTTCATGGCCAAAATCTTTATCTCTGTAATAACCTGTGCGAGGAAATGCAATTAGTAGACTCTGTGTCCTCTAAGTCATGACTGACAAACTCATTTTGATATAGAGATTAGATAATGAAGTCCTCAGTTCTTAGTAACCGTTCAAATGACTAAAATACTTAAAAAAACACAGCTTAAGTTGCCGTTAAAGAGAAGAATGTGGGTAAATAATGTGCAGCAGAGCTCCAAAATAAAACACAGACTGGGTAAGAAATTATCTAAAGTGAGGCAAAGTCTCATTACATTATATAATCACTTGAATCCGTTTGGATTTAAGTGCAAAGCCGCGCCTGGTATGACTTGACAAATGACTGCATTATGGGCGGCATCCAAAACCTTTATTAGAAGTATCCTGATTAGTTTCTCTGCGCGACAGAGATGAAAAACTTGGAAGATTAAGCACACTTACTAACTCACCTCTCCAACAGAAATGTGATTAGAATTCCACTTAAACGAATTTTAATAACCTTAACTTGAGTGTATTTTATTTAAAAAAATGTGGCGTCTCTAAAGGGAGGTGACGGGTTGAAAGAGAAATTGAAGAAGAAAGAAATGTCAAGTGTAAAAAAACAGCAATATCGAAAAAGAAAAGGATTAAGAACCTGTTTAATAAATGTATTAATTGATTCTCTCATAACTTTTGTAGGGAGCTTATGATACAGCAGTTTAATACGCCTTTTGTTTTTGTTTCTTCGTTTTCTGAAAATTATCTATATTTCATGTGAGAAAGCTGGAAAAGTCCAGAGGGCTGAGTTGGAAATGGTGAATTATATAAGTTTGGTGTACCGGCCTGCCAATAGACGGTTGTACTTCTGCTTTCAGAGGTGTTGTGACTGATTTGTCCATTTCATAGCACCTAAATAAATGATAGAAACATGATATTGACTGGCATGGATGGTACCAGAGATCTTATAATAATTTATACTAACAGGTCATCATCCTGTCATGTCACTGTGCTTTGTCATGATGCAGAGAGTGTTGAAGGGACAGAAGAGTAATATCCTTCATAAATCTTCCGCACATTAAACTTGATGGATGTTGTGTTATATGTTGGCCCGAGGCTGCTTAGAAAATATTTCTCCCTAACATGTTCTTTAAAATAACAGAGGTACGTATCATAGCTCTCTTTATTCATTATTTTGTTTGTTTATTTGGTAAATCTTTGATGATTAAAGGAATTATTTATTCACTTTTTGGTGGAAATGTAGATGAAAAGATCAGCGCTCATTTCCGTCTGTTAATTAAATGGCTACACCCAGGAGCCGTTTAGTTTAGCTTAGCACAAACCAATGGCAGTATAAAGAACGTTGTGTCCGTCACGTCAAAGCAGAAAAGTCGCGGATCATTTGTGGACACGAGGACCTGAAAATATCTCTTATATCGACAAGAAGGGGTCCAAGTATCGACCCCTGTGGTACTCCACAGGTCACGCTGACCTGCTTGGATGAGATTACCAATGAAGATAAAATAATTCCTGTCTTGCATTTTGGACCTTTAACTAGTTCAGATCAGTACCTGAGAGCCTAACCCAGTTTTCAAAACTGAAAAACAACTGTGGTGTGATCAACTTGTGTCAGAAGCAGAAATAAGATCTGAAAATGACGGAACAGAATTTGTCTTGGCCGGTGTTGATTCAAATGTCATTTTAGAAAAAAGTTGGGCAGGAAGTCACTGTTTCATTGCTGATGATGATTTGTCTGTTATTCTATTAAATGTGATAAATGCTTACTTGAATTTGTGACATATTGCTGTCATGCAAATGAAACATAGAGTGATAGTGCATCAACAGACCAGTATATCTGTATAAATGCTGATTCCTTTTTTTATTTTTTATTTCAGTACGTTTGTATTCCATCTTCTCTGCAGTGCCATGAACACAAATGAGCATGCAAAAGACTGAGTCACTGAAGGAAAACATAAGGAATTGTTGATTTTGAGATTTCACAATTTGCCAAACACTGGAGGTGAGAGAGAGAGACTTGAAGAGGGAGCAGTGGAGCTGGAAAAGAAATATATTACAGCTCGCTTTGGGCCATGACAGGTTTTATCTCAAAAACAAAGATGTTGTAGGCATATAGGACATTAATCCTGTCCTCAGTAATGCAAGAGTAGCTTGGATTTCCTGTGCAGAATGAATGGGCAGACCTCGCTTAACCAAAGTCCTGACCCTGATATATGATAGACATATCTTATAACGGGCAAGATATTTAATCTGGGAGACATCCATGCAAACTCGGAAGCATAAAATGAATGCAACCTAGAAGCTGTGGATCATACATAATTTGTGATATTTATTTTGTTTTTTGGAACACAGCTACCATTTTAATATTTAGTGACTCAGCATTTTGTATTAATAAACAGGCGTATTTATAAAAGTTAGCCACGAAGGGTAAAACAGCCCAGGTCCCACAATGCACTGCTGTTGTTAGCCTAAAGGTAGTGTGCGTGCATGCTCGGCCTCTCTTTGTCTTCAAGGTGAACACAGGCTATGATCCATGTCTGTATTCGGTAGTTACTTGTTTGGCTAAAATATTGCTGCTGACGTAAGAGCTTGGCTGAACTTCACTTGAACTCGCCTTGCATGGCAATGTGCTGTCACCACGGAATAAAATCATTTGCATACAAGTACGCAACTGGACGAGAACCAACTTTTAAAATTTGATGGAAGTGTCCACGAGTGATCGACCGCAATTTATGAATGACGGCTCACGGTCGCCGTGGTTTCCTGAATGTGATGACTGACTGAATCTGTGTCTCAGTAAAAGGAAAAATAGCACTTTGGTGTTTCTTTGATAAAAGGGGGAATCGTTTCATTCATAAAGTTGTAACTGCAGGTGGATCCAGGTGGGTGAGGTGAGTGTTTCGTCAGGCTTGGGTGCTTATGGCAAGCAGCAACCTCTGTGGTTTGGAAATGAAGCCAATGGGGAAGTGCCAAAAACTGCCTTGAGCGGCCGTTTCAGGCCGTCTATGGAAAGTTTCAACCTTCACAAGTCCCTAGTTATGGTAGTTACAATCTCCTGCCCCATTTGTAAAAGTTAAAATCATCTCAAGTCAAATAGATACAAACTTTAGGACCAATAACTCAGGCCACAAGACCCGGGGCCAACTCTCACCCTCCGCCCCAGACCCTACATGTTACAATAACATAGGATCTTTGACCTTTAACCTTTGATTTAACATCTATGTTTGTCAAATATCTTGCATGTTTATAATATTGTGCATACTGTGAACATTGTCTGGTGAATACTGTGCAACTATTTTCATTTAAAAAACCATCTTGTACATATATTTATATCTTCTAGTGCTTGATTGTTCATCTTCCTTATATACATGTTTTGTTTTGTTGTCACAGGAATTCGTAATTTGTATTTTTGGCTACAAACATGATAATTGTCTTGTGAAAACCCAAAATCTGGCTCATGACCTATCTGTCTGCAAAGTCTGTTCTTGGATTCATGGGAAACCCAGCACAGAATGAGCACATAGATGTTGTTTGCACACTACACAGATGCATTTTGGACATATTTTTTTTTACTCTTTGCACTTTTGTTCTCTTCCATAGTCTCCTTTGAGGAGTGGTGGCAGCGAGTGGTCGCTGTCAGAGTTGGATGTTTTGCTGCTGGCCGGCACGGTCGGACACACTCTGAGCTTGGCGTCGAGCAGCTTCGTCGAGGAAGAGCACCAAATCTGGTACTTTCTGCTCAACACCCTCTGCCTCGCCGTCTTCCAGGACGTCTGCCGCAAGTACTTCAGAGAGAAGAGAAGCCCTGGAGATGAAGAAGAGACTGTCCTCCCTTCCAAAGACTGTCATTCCTCTGATCACCCCAAGGCAGAGATTTACCCGGAGAAGTGGCTAGCGTTAGCCACGCCGCCCTTCACTCTGGTCTGCTGCCGAATGCTGCGCTCCCTCAACCAGACGGGGGTGCAGTGGGCTCACATTCCCGACGTGGGACACTGGCTGAACAGGTGGGCTAATTTTCTAAAGTTTTCAATAATGTGAAGTATCAAATCAATCAAAAAGTTCTTCTTCTTTTTCAAAGTCTGTTTTTTATTTCACCAGTGACTCATCATGTCACTTGTCATGACAGTGGTGTTGTCACCTCTCCTCACTTCTCTCACCCTATCACACGCCCCCAGCCTCTTAGCTGGCAGCTGCCACAGTATTTCATTTCATCCTTTATTTAGGTGTCCGGTCTCAGCGAGATCAAAATGTCTTTTTTCAGGATTTGTGCACTGGAACAAAAAAAAGCATGGACAAATACACAGAAATGTCCAATAAACACAGAGTTTACATACACAGAACAGCTGTTATGAGTCAGCTCGTGTAGGGAAAAGAAAGAACATAAAACCAGTTGTACTGTTGAAACTAAAGAAATAAACAAACCAAAAAAGTCCTTCCTAAATAATATGAGTCTGAAATATCTAAAGTAATCAAAAGAGAAAAGAAAAATGTCACTATCTATTATCTAATAACCAGAAACACAGAAACAGCACTGCTAAACCTGGTGACTAATCGAAAATATATCTATGTGTGTGCGAGGTCAGCAAAGTAATCTAGAAGTGACTCAGTCCCTGAGTAGGAAACACAAATACCTCCACAGAATACGAGTTAGTATAACATCCACAGTTATCGTAGCGAGAGGCGCGTTGGCGAGCTCAGTACAAAAGTTGCCGCAACTGTTGCTGCTGCTGCTGTTCAGTCTTCAGCAACGTAGATCTTCTAAGTTGGATTGGAGGGTCGGACGAGGTTGCTGCTCCAGTCGGGATTCTGTGGCTGATGATGGAACAGGGCAGGGAACCACACACCTAGCTCTGCATACATATACATTATATACTCTGCATATATTATTATTATTACATCAAATATTTAAGAGAGATTTGTGTTTTGATATGATTTGATTTGATTTATTTAGCACATAACTAATAACATTATCCATAAAAGATAAAAACAAACAAAGAAAAAGAAAAAAAACCTCAAAAACAAACGAACAGCAAGAGGATATTATGCACAGCGGACATGCAAGGAGGTCCGAAAAAACCCTCAAGGGGCTTGTCAAGAGAACCTCCTGAAACAGGGTATGAATAAGAATGCAAGCTACTGTATTATACAGGGCATACACAACTAAAGACAGCTTTAAAAGAATAAAAAATAAAACACAGCTGAACACATAGATCCAGGATATACACACATCAAGGTGTGATAAAAATTAAAACGGAACATTCAGTTCTTGATTACACAACATACGTTTAACAGATTTTTTAAAAGCTGGTTGAGAGAGTTTAAGAAAATGAGGAGGAAGTGAATTTCATATCTTGGAACCTAGGAAATCTTAAATTGTGATGAAACAGTTATCGATTGTAGGGCCGAAGCTGATAGGCTTTACGAGTTGAGAAATTATGAAATTGATTGTTTGCAGAAAATAAATTGTCAAACGAGGAGGGAAATGTTTTGTTTAAAGAACAATATACAAACTGAGCAATCTGGAAGTAATTAAGCTGATAAATATTAAGAATACCAAATTTATGAAACAAAGGTAAAGTATGGGTTTTAAACTCCTTCCGTCTGTGAGGAGCACAGTATTTAAAACTAGTCTGAACATGTGGCATAAGACAAAGTTAAAATAATTATTTAATTTGAACACACAGCAGAGCTAGACATTGGCTAGTAAACTTGGATATCTTACACTCTGCAGCAGAGCAGGGAGAGAGTGATAACAGCACCAGCTGATTGATCGATCGCAGGATTGTGATTCAATGACACGAGCGGTCTGAAGTCTTTGAGGTCCCCTATTGAGCTCCATATCTAAAGCGACTACACTGAAGTTCAGATGTTTATCTGTAAGAACATTTCATACAAAATGTATGCTATGTGTACTACTGACTCTTCTCTTCTTACTCAAACCTACAGTTAACTCCACTACTACTAAAGCTCCAAGAACAGCGAATTCTTCAGTGTGCCGTTTGTTCTGTCTGACGCTTTTGTACCGCGGACTTTAATGAACACAAGGCGGCTAGCAGCAGAGCTGAGGACTATTATCCTCGTGTCACAGTGTTTCATATATTTTTCTTTTTTCACGCGGATACGTGGGAACATGTAGGTGACGGGACATCACGAGAACTCATTTGCAACACGGCTCGAGTTGAGGGTGAGGGGAAAAAAAAATCACGTTCACATGGGGATAAATTCATTATAGGAAGACAGACGGATACCGATTTGTCTGGGTATCAAACGACAACAGTAGGATTGGATGGGGATGGGATTCAATCTTCATTTGTCTCTCCGCCTACACGTAAGAGTAACGGATCAATCTAACATTCGTGTTCTCTGGAGAGCATTGAAAGCCTTTTTGGGAAATATAGAAAATCTTGAGTCGGCTTCGATGAGGAGGCTGGTTGAGCGAAGTATACGGGGAAAATTACACTTGATAACAAAAGATGAATGATTTGCTCGTTTATGGGAAGGTATAAGGGGTGTTAAGACAATACAAGTCTGTTCTTCTGACACTGACACATTTTTAAGTGTGTTTTTCCGCCCGAGAAGCTGACAGGAACTCCACTTAGCTTCTTTTTTTTTTAAGATCCAAGAAGGAAAAACAGCCTTTTTGTTGATCGCTCAGGCTGCAGGAAAAAATGTGATTTCTCACTACAACTGTTTCAGAGCCATTAATATTCTGTCAACAGCGCAGGGGCAGCAGATTCTGGTTTGTTCTTTTAACATGCATCACATTAAGCAATAGAAATGTGAGTTTTGACCTTTTTCCCTGTCCACCGCTGCCCTCTCCTCTAACCTGCACTGCCTGTTGCTTGGATAATGAGATCTAGGTAGCGTTATGCCTAATCTTGTCTCAAAAGTACCGAACTTCCACTGCTGTCTGATACAGCTAACGGCTAAACACGCGCAATCTATACCAACTTTGATATGTCCTTTGAGGTCTTATTTCCTGCTCGGTGTAATTCTAAGCCGTGTAGCCTTAAATCCAGTGAACAATTGAAGATCCCTGCCTCTTTAAAGTTTAAACTACTGCTGGAGGACATCACTGACAGTGTGTTTCACACATCCAAATCTTCTCTGTTACTCAGTAAATAGCCAGCTTCAAGGGTTAGGCTGTCTTTTTTAAAAATAAAGGTGTTAAAGTGCTTATTATATTTATATTTAATGTTTGAAATAATACATCCAGTGTGTTCTTTACTTTCTTCTTTCCAGCTCTGAACACAGGACCGTGCTCTCCCTGCTGGCTGCTTTCTGTCTGGTTCTCATCTACCTCCTGGTTCAAAGACGGTGCTCATGGGTATCCAAGGTTGCCCTCGCCCTTGGACTTGTGGGCGTCTACTGCTACCGGGCCGCTGTTGGCAATGTCTCGTTTCCCTGGCAACGCTCGGGCCAAACTACATCCAAGTACGTTTTTTTTTGTGAATCCCGCGATCATCGTTTCATTCGCCGTAACAGTTGGCAAATTGCTGTCCTCTGTTGGGGTTGAGTTGATTTGTGCTCGGTTGCTCTGTTGCTGCTGAGCGTGCAGGCTGCAGTGTGTCACGACATCGTCTCTTAAACTGTGATGATTAACTGCTGCTTTTGCTTTACATCTACCTACAGTCAATCTCCTCAAACGAGTGCACCCTCAAGTCTTAAAAAAAAAAAAAAAGTCTGATAGCGTCTTAAATTAAATTAATTACACTGAAAGGGGAGTCGTGCAATCTATGACCGTTGATTTAAATTGGCACTCAGTAAGAATTGCAGTGGTATCGACAGCTCTTTTCTTCTCCAATACAAATCTCTGGCATAGCCACAACCCCGCCCAACCCTCCTGTCCTCCGGTGACTGATGAAAACAAAGTTACATTTTCACAACACGGAGATGTAAGCCAGCTAATTAGTGTGTCGGATTGAAGAAGGAAGAAGTGAGGATGTAATATATGTGCAGAATACTGGAATAATACTTGTAAATTTGCTTTTCATTTTGCTTGAAAATTAGATTTTTTTTTTTAGCTTCATGATTGGAATACAAAACCATGCATTGGTCTCCATTGCTTAGCAGTAAAATGATCAGATATGTCTGTAGAAACATCTGTAGGAGTCTCAAAGTTGATCAGTCAGATTGATCTCCACAATTATTGGATGGATTGTCGTAAAGTTTGTTTCCGACATTCATTCGTGGCTCCCAGAGGATGAACCCTAATAACTTTCCTGACTTTTTCCTTTTGTGCAACCAACTGATCAAAGATGTCAAACATCTCCAACATGGATAGGAACACGGTGTGTTCACGTGACCCTGTTGATCTCCTGACTTCCTTTAGCGCCATTAGATTTAAAAGAAACATTCAAGTTTATCACAGGACAGTGTTGTAGTCAAGACCAACTAAACCAAGACCAAGTCATGAACAAGACCAGGCAGTATATATACTCTTTGGGTGAAGTGTCATTGCTACATTAAGCCACCTTTAAATTAAATCTATCAAGAACCGCTGTGTGTCCTTTTAGACGCTGTTTTACAGATGAACTCGAAGTCTCCTCCCAGACAGGTAACAAACAAACCAGAAAATGCACAAAGGCAATTAAGTTAGGACCCGGCAGTTTTGGACCTGTCTTGAACTAAAATCAAGACAAGACTGAGACCAGGCTCAAGACCAAGACTGATCTTCAGTACTTACTTGGAATTTAGGTTTATCAAAATGTTATGAATGAATGTGTGCAGCGACATCAGCCTGTACTTTGTGTTCAGCGCTAATTAATCACATGTAAAATTCAGTATGTTACTGTTGCCATGCTGAGCTGCCATAGCTGTAGAGTTTCCCCCTGATTCTTAAATTACCCTTGAGTTCCTCCTGCTATCATTAAAGATAAATACTGAGAGTTTTCTTAAACGTGCATATGCACAGAAAACCCTCGTGAGATCTTCCTCAGGGTAAGAATTTCCTCTCCTAGACCCCTCAAGCCTTAAAGCACATTAAGAGTCATAATCACATTCATTTTGCACAGTATGATAAAGTGGTTCATGTGCTGCAAAGTGTCTAGCGAATTCGTCCTTTAAACTCAACCTGAACGCTGAGAAATCCTGTTTGCCTTTTTTAAAAGATACATCGGTATTCCTGAAGATTGATGCCTCTTTATACTGTATACGTCTAATCCTTTTGCACGGTCTCTGTGTAATAGCCGTAGCTGGCATTGTCTAAAAAGAGAGGAAATCGACAATCTCGCTGCTCCTAAGTGTGCTAATTTTTCATCCTGTAGACTGTTGTCTGGCACAGAGTTATCTGCTACTAACCCCCGTCAGGAAATAATGAGCGTGCAGGGCAGCACACAGTTCTCCTGTCTAGTTCTTCTGACCTCCCTCTCATCTAAAACCAGTACCTGGCCTTCCCTAACCTTTCCTCTTCTCCTTGGCACTCTCTCTTACACGCTCCTCTAATTAAAAGCTCAACCTCTCACCCTTACCCGTACAGACACACCTGACTAAAGCTATGCAGGGCTTCCTTCTGACGAACAGTATGATTGACAGGACTGACAGTTGACCCGGTCCTTCAGCCTTTTCTTCAGACCTCAACGAGTTGATCATTATGGTGCTCCTCCTCAATGATGTGGATTCTATTTCAACTCGAGTCTTGGACCTTTATATAGCACGCGGTCTAAGCTCAGGTGCTGCGGAAAGAGACGCTGCATTTGTGTAATTATAGATATTGTGCTTTGATTTGAGGGGAGTAAACCGTAGCTTCCAGCTGCTGAGTTATTGGAGTCAAAAATAATGTGGAGGATTTCCCATGAGTGTGATTTTTTTTTTTTTTTTTTTTTTTTTTCCTTTTGGTTTGGCATCTCGGAACAAGCATATAACCGAGTTTATGGTTATTTTAGATACAATATGAGAGCAGTTTTTCTCCCTTTTCTGAAATGAGAAAGCCAAAAATGTTTTTCCTTGACATCCCTGTGCGAGCGTAAAAAGAATATCTTTGTATAATAACCTCTTTTTTTTATTTTTTAAGTCTGGTCCTCTTGGGTTATTCTCTCTCTCTCTCTCTCTCTCTCTCTCTCTCTCTCTCTCTCTCTCTCTCTCTCTCTCTCTCTCTCTCTCTCTCTCTCTCTCTCTCTCTCTCTCTCTCTGTGTTTTATCAGAGCAAAGCCCCCCCTGACAACTGCCCGGCTCCCTCTACTCGCCTTCCCTTTGTGCCAACCGCCTAATTGCGGCGTTGCATCTTTCAAAATGGCTAATGGGGTTGAGAACAGCCAAACACAGCTCACTTTAAATGGTTCAAAGAGTTACTTGAATTGATGTCAGCGTGGATACAGTGTGTCTCTCTCTCTCTCTTTTTCTCTTTCTGTTTTTTTTCCTCCCTCTTTCCCGATGCCATCAAGAGAAACGAACCTATAAATAGACGGAGTCAACTGACATGTTCTTTGCATTAAAGACGGCTGCTATAAAAATCTATATAGAAATCTTTATATGTTTATATAGAGATATGCAGTCAAGGTAACATAAAGGATGAAGCAAATTAAAGTTGCTCAACATCAAAGCGGTCGGCTGAGGGCCAACTCTGTCTGCGCCTGTATGCATCACAGCCAAAGTTTCCTCTCGGTCCTCGTTCTTAGCATTTACGGCACGTGCTCTGCCAAACACGAAGCCAAACAATGCAAATTTATTTTATGTTTATGTTTTCATGCGTGTTGCCATCATCGCACCTGCACAACACATGACCCATTTCTTTTTTTTATCACGCGCCTGCTTTATGTAGAAAGGGGTGTTGTCGAGCAGGTTCCCAATTTAAAAATATTCATGCATGCCGATCCCGCTAAAAAATGGAAATGTATTCAAACTCGTCTGAAAACACCTGTGAACTCCTGCCACGCACACACACTCACACACACACACACACACACACACACACACACTCATGCAGACACACAGAATTCACTTTTTTCTTTTTATTACCCAGGAGGTAAAAACGTTTTATAACCCCGTTTCAAAGGCAATCTGTGTCGGTGCGATACATCAGTGGTAAAAATTTAACAAATCATTATCCTCCACTGACTTCAAAGCATAGTTCATAAAAGCGCTTTTTGTGTTTATCTTTTTTTAAACCTGCGTCAGAAAGACAGTGAGTTTTCTTTTTTTTCTTCTTTTTTTTTTCAATCTATACGTAAAGCCGTGAACGCAGAGCCGGTATCGATCCGGTGGCTCGTCGTGTCAGTCGATGTTTTGTCTGTAACCGTTGTTTTAAAGTCTGTCACTATCTCCCAGTGGCATTTCGATAGACTTTAGACATGCTGCTCAGATTTAGGGCTCAGACAAAGTGGGCAGGCCCTCCTCGCTCTCAGACGTCTGATCTCCTCTGCTGGTTGAATTAGATGTTTTTGGCTGATTTACTGTAAGTGTTAGCCCGATTCAGGTGATTGATGGAGAGGATATACCAAACATGTTGAGGGGATTGGATGTAGTCTTACCTTTTTCTTATTCACTTGCTGGAAAACCAGCACTTGTTTCCAAGGTAACATGAAATCCAGACAGCTGCTCTGGACCACAGCTTGACAAGCTACTATTTTCTGTCCTCTGTTACTACTATTACCATTGCAAAACACAGCAAATAAGATCACAGATATATTCGACTGAATGTTGAGGCTTCCCTTAAGCTTTAAAGCTTCTAAAAAAACATTGTTTCAAATCTTTTTCCCCCTCAATAACATTAAATATAGCATGAGTTCAATACCTAAAGCTGGACCTGAGGCTTCAGTCAAAGCGGCCACACTGTTAGTTATGCATAACTTTAAACCTTATTATAATCTGAACAGGTGAGTTTTATATAAATTCACCCTCAGTACAGTTGCCATGAACGGGGAAATTAGCTACAGAGAGCAAAACTGTTTTTTGTACCAGGCTGTAAACATGTTTATTTCTGCTGTGAAACATGGGGACTTATGGAGACTGACTCACTTCTGGAGCCAGCCTCAAGTGGACGTTTGAGGAACTGCAGTTTGTGGCTTCACTTCCCAGCCACAGAGGTTGACGCTCAGTCATAATAAGAAAAGTGAATGAGGGAGCATGAGCCCCGCTCACTTCAAATCAGTAAACAGGAAAAGAAACCACAGAGAAGAGTGTTTGCTTAATGATTCATTGATTAATGGATACACTCAACATTACTGTATCTGCCTTAATGACCGCCTCGTCTTGTTTTTGCTCTCGTCTTTTATGAGTTCGAAATGAGAGATCAAGAGTCCGAGGTTTATTTTTGTTTAAATCCGTGTTGGCGAGCTCTTTTTTGCCAACATAATCCATCCACCTGACAGGCGTGGCATATCAAGATGCTAAATAAACAGCTTGATCATTACACAGGTGTGCCCTGGGCTGTTCACGAGAAAAGGCCACACACAGAATGTACAGTTTTATTTTGAAAAACAGACATTTATTAATCACTGAACCGATACAGATATGCATCATTCATGAACTGCAATGTTTTTTAGCTTCCATGCACATGCACATTGTCATACCCATTCATCGCCCTCCTCATGTTGCAGCATGACAATGTGCCTCATGATCTCGGATGTACCATCAAATTTTAATCTGGTGGACACCGATTCCACACTCCCCAATCAAAACTTGGTCACAGCTGCGGCGTTGTGTTGTGATAAAACATTTTAAAGCGGACGTTTATTGCGACCGGTCCAGAGCACACCTGCCTCAGGTAAAGTTTATTGATCTGATAGTGGCGCTCTCTGGAAAAGCTTCAGATTTCAGGGTTGTAGATCTCAAACAAATGGCGCCAAAAAATAAGAAAACACAGTCTTGACATTGTTCTGTGTGACCTTGGTGTTTGCTCTGGGGTCTTAACTACAGGATGCTTTAAGGACAAACTCCTCAGTAACAAATCTGAAGATGGTTCAATACTAATGACTGAATAATCACCCTGGCTGTGATCTATAGACTTGGAGTATGTCGCACACACTTAGAAGCATTATTAACTAAGCACTTTCCTACTCATGCTGCTTCTTAAACTGGCCATTAGCCTGCTTACATCTCTCTTATTGTTTATGTCTATTACAAGGCACCGTGCTTCAAGTGGGCACGATGAGACGGCAGGGACATGAGAGGGTTTTTGCAGGAGTCTTTTTTAGTATCATTGCAGCTCCTGCTGCCTGCTGCTCGTCTGGAGAAGGAGGATGGAAATCACAGACTGCGTAATGCCCCCTTAGCCGAACGACTAGTCTAATTTAAGTAAGGGCTGCAAAAGTTGAAGAATCTGATAGGTGCAAAGCTGTGCCGGGTGATTTACTATAATCAGGAAGCACTTTCCGGGTGCTGCAATTGAGGAAATGGCCTAAACAGCAAATAGCCTTTACTTCTCAGAGGAGGAGGAGGAGGAGGAGAGCTTGTGCTTTCTGCCCTGAAAATGTCAAAGATTCCTTTTAGCGTTCATCATTTTTTTTTACATGATAGAGGAAAATGTTTATAGAAAATATTGTTTTAGACTGATGCGGGGATATGTGCTGCAGGTTTTAAAAAGGGAAGGCATCTTTTAATATCCCACATGGAAATCCTGCCTGCACAGTTGCATGGTAACAGCCACATTAAGTGCACCGTGCAGCACTTTTCTGCTTAGCGCACACGTGTAGCTCCAGATAAAATTGGTTTAGTAGTTCCTTCAATTTCCCCACCTCGTGCCGTAGTTAAAAAGTAAGCCCGGCGGCTCAAACCCGTCACTGTCTTCACGTAAAAATCAAATCCACGCCTGGATTTTTTCACTTTTCCTATGCATAAAATAATGATGAACACAATCCCTGCTACATTGTTAGGGGAGTTGTGAATAATAAAGAATAGTGCTGTATAGAGCACATTACTCTGCTCCTTTCCTCTGTTGGAACAGGTTTCTATAAAACACACTGATTAATAATACATGTCCAATACTTTCTCAACTCCTTCAGGGTCAGCTATTATCCTGTAGTGCTTTTGCAGCTTTAACTGCATCCCGCTGCAAAAAAAGAAAATGTCCCTTAACTCCCTTAACTCTGTGTTTTAGCGTAGTAGTATGACTGAACATTTTCTGAATGTGTAAATAGCATTTGAGCTATTACATTTCAGATATCATACAAGAAGCTGCTTCAAATTCATATTTTGGATTCTGGATATGTTCTGGATATGTGTTTTTAATGACTGGGTTAACCTCTGCATGTTTGCAGATAACACAATTAAAAGCCTCAGTTTCCTCAGGCTGTAACATGACAATTCAGTGGCTCCTTAAACTTCATTAACTCTCAATGCTTTTTTATTTCCCCTGTATCCATTATACACATCTCTGCATCTCTCTTAATGTCTTTTATGGTTTGTTTCTTTCCAGCTAATTTACTCATTCCTCTTTTTTTTGGACAAATATTAATACATGTAAGTTAATTAAAGGACAGATTTAAAGAGAGAAAGAAGAAAAAATCATTTCGTTTAAGTTTCTGTGGATAAGAGCATATGCTGAATGCCTGAAATGGAAATTAGGCTAAATGTAATTGCCTTCATAATCGAAAGCACTTTTCCTTTAAAGCTTCAATTTGGGACTTTTTGAGCATATAAATTATTGATAGATGGAAAAGGGGTTTTGTGGAGTTAGCCTTTTAGGAGGAGGAGAACCTTATGAAACCTCTTTTTTTTTTTTTAAACCTTGTAGTAGCTTCAGACTTTAAACCCAGACTGATTTGCTAACACCAAAATAAGATTAAACAACAACAACAAGTTTCTCACCTGTTTGAATTATATTCATTCTTAAAGCTAAGCAGAATTAACAGTGTGGCCGCTTTTATTGACGAGTGGGTGCTGTTATAGGCGGCTTGTTTGAACACCTAGGTGTCATTCAGCCGACCTCAGCTCCACCTGTAATCCAGCTCTTTGTCGAGCCAGGATCGCCAAGATGGTGGCGGCCAGATCCAACGCACTGAGCTTTAAAACGGCACTTTAGTCAGCCGCTACAGTACGTGCATATAATAATATACATACCTGTGATCTCTAAGAATAGGCTGTAGTCTGAGATGTTTCACTACCGCTCTTGTTAGCCGTACTATTTCCGACATGTGGTACTGCTGCATTAAAAAAAAAAGATTATTTTAGCACAGGAAACTTTCCCCAGGGAATTGGAACCTTTGGAGGAACTCCAGGGTCTAAATTAAGTTTCAGGTCCATTATTTCACTCCCCCAAAAAAAAGTCCCCGCTCAGGAAGTAGTACTTTCCAAATGTAACCGCAGCATTATAATTCAGCTACCATCTTTTAAAAGTCTGTAGCTGCTAACTAGCTTTGTTCATTGAGCTTTTAACACACTGACATGGGGTTAAAGCAGAAAGCATATGACGGACCAACAACGTGGCGTCATCATGTCTCATCTTTGTGGATCTTGAAGATTCCTTGAAAAGTAATTCCTGGAACGATAAGTTCTGGGTATTTTAGGTGGAAACGCAGCTTTCGATGTCAGTAGCATCTTTTTAAAAAAAGTCCCATTATCTTTAAATGCACTAAAAATATGATAATGCTGTTTCTGAAAATGTTGAGATGCAGAAACACAAGAGACAGAGTGATGGGTGTGAGCCTGTTTTCCTTCAGGCGAGTCACCGAGTCTCATACCTTTTAAATTATTAATGTTACATTGACACACTGCGAGCTGAATGAAATAAGGGTTATGAGTTACAGAAATATAAGAAATGCTAACATGAGACAGGGATATGAAATTAATCAAAGTAGTGAACTTTGTAGATCACAGTCATCTGTGTTAGATTCAAACAAACTTTACACCACAAAAGATGAACATATTAACACACACACTGCATACTGCGATAATACGATCAGCTGATAATAAACCTGTAATCAATACACAACCATTCATCAAACCGATAACTAACTAACAGCAGTCAACGTCAGACAATATTAACACAATTAACAACTGACTAAATGTTAGAAGTTAGAAATTAAACTTGAATTATTACACCAACTCCCATCAAGAGATTTGACATTTTAACAATTCCTAACGCGTCCGTAAAATCCTGTAACGTTAAAAACACAAATCCAAAGAAGTTATAGAATATATAAACAAAAACAAACATTTTATCAAGATGATGAAAGAACTGATATTTCCACCATAGCGACTTGTCGACTGACTTTTATTTCACCGGTTCCATACATGATACAGTCAGCAGTTAACATCAGCATGCTGTGACTAACTTTGGCATTCAGCCTGCAGCGTTACGCCGACGGCTGAGTCAGCTGATATTCGATGCAACATCACGACCCGTCCAGGTGTAGACTATCTGTCTTCCGTCCTCAGGAGGTTATTGTTTTGGTTCCTTGTACAGTTTGCTTTTGTCATTGTTTTACAGCTTTTGTTGTCACCTTTATTTGATAAAAAGCGTTTTAGTTTTATCATTTGCTAGATCAAGTCTGAATTAAATCATCTTCATCATCGTCCCAAAACCTTTCTGGATATTTTAATTGCCGAAATGCACGGACGTGAACGGCGAGGCTGCCAGGATCCTCATCCCAGAGTCACTTACCACAATTACTTGAATATTGAGCGAGGAGGTTTTGTAGGGGAAAATCAATACTGGCTTCCTGCAAATACAAAAAAATAAAAAATGACAGTCTGAAATGTTTTTTCTTTTTAGGGGAACAGTGGAGGCCCGCTTTGTTTACGTCTTCATTCTGGGCATCCTCTTCACCGGCACCAAGGACCTTTTGCGATCACAGATCATCACGGCAGATGCCAAGTTGAAGAGCAGGGGATTATGGGAGATTTACAGCGGCTTGGTCTTGTTGGTTTCGCTGTTGCTTCGCGCTCACAACCTGCCGGTCCTCTGCTGCTGCCTGTTGATCCAGACGCTCATGGCTCAGTTTATCTGGAAGAAGCTCCACTATGACGCGGCACAAACCACCATCATGCATTACTGGTTTGGTCAGGCCTTCTTTTACTTTCAGGTAAGCAACAATAATGATATCTATTGGATGTCAAACCCAACTTATTAATGACATCCCCCTTTGTTTATAGTGTATCAATCATACATCTATGACCTTATTTCCAACCCTGGTTAAGTCAAGACAAGTTGGATCTATCACAAGTTGGCACATTGAGTTGTTTTAGGGAGTTTCCCATTGAATTAAAGTGATTAAAGACAGCGGAGTTCACCTCAGTCAGCGACAGCTAGAGAACATGAGATAACTGCAGTTACTGCCATGTACGGACACAAAGACAATCTCCCTCTACAGATATACTTTAAACCATCGTCCATATCAGTAAAATTCTGCTGTAAATCTATAAAATAAATCTTGCAGTTAAAAAACAATCATTAAGCTATTACCAGTTTACAAAGTACAACCCATTTCACAAGCTGCAGTATGTATCGGCGCTGACGCCGAACGGACAGAGGATTGAAGATGCGTATCAGAGCCAAGTCACCACATCCCGTATCTGTAAATGGAACTTCAGGGAACAACAAAACAGCGAGATTTTCTTGTCTGATCGTAAGAGACATCTAATTTAACGCTCTGACACGGAGGGTAGCAACATTTAGGAAAGCCATCACCACCGATAAAGCGTTTGGATACTGTAATCGGTGCAGTTCTGGCCAAGAGGGAGTGTGTGAATTGTATTACTTCCATGCAGCTCTGGCATGAAAGTGGAATGGACTAGTTGTTTCCTGTTGAGGTGTTACGAGCTATGATTGTTCCTCAAAGGCAGACATGATCCCTTCCTATTGGTTTAACCTCCACCCTAGACAGATATTTGGTTAGCGATGTGTATTGTTGTCAAGACGAAACATCTACATCGCTAACAATTTAATAACCGTCATCACCCTTGGGTCATTAATACTTTGATGGGCTCGGGAATACACCGCCACCAGACAATTTTCAGTGTAGGCGCCCAGGCATGTAATTACAGACCTTTGAGTAATAACGTTCCCAACGAAGCTGGAACCATAATGGATCTGTAAAGCAGTGGTTTAAGTTTGCCGTTCTGGAACAAAAGTAATGCAGGAACAATCGAAATTATGTTGAATTAAAATCTAATCAGCGAGTTACGGCTGATCAGAAAGCTCTGGGAGTTGGGAGATATTGTTGTACAGTCTAGAACCGTATTTTTTTCTGTTGTGTTTCTTCAGATGTTTTATTCTAAATACTGGCAGAAAGATGTTGTTCTCAAAGTGTCCTTGTTTTTATTTTTGGCATCCGAACACACAAAAACACAAGAAGATTATGGGAAGGGCTCCAGGTAACCTCACAAAAAAAGTTAAATCACATCACATGATGAATTAACTGTCTCACAGGAGACGTTTTGGCCGTCTTGATCTTTTGGATTTTCTGTGGATTTATCACCAGATGGTCAGCAAAGGAGCAAGGAGGTCTTTAGAAATGAGTCAGGTTGTTGTTGCCGCATGCGTAGGGGACGAGTCATCCCAAAGGTATGAATTCAGATGCAACTCGTCACATGGAGCTTTTCAGAGCTGATGGGCTCTTTCATTGAGCTGGCATACAGCAGACTTAGAGGAGAAGTTTCCGTTAGGTGATGTAGTTTGCACACACACACACACTAGTCAGGTTGATAAACATTACTTTTAGACATCAGTTCTCAGACATTGTATGTTATCACTTTTGCCTGATCCATCCATTTTCTTCCACTCATCCGGAGTTTGGTTGCGGTGGCAGCAGGTTTAACGGGACGCTTGATGCTTCAGACATCCTTCTCCCTAAAAACACAGTCCAGCTCCTCCTTGGAGTCTTGAGACAGGGTTCCCACGGGTGCTTGAATTCCTTGAAAATGCTTGAATTTCAATTCAGTGTTTTCAAGGTTGTGAAAATGCTTGAATTTTTTGTGAAGTACTTGAAAATGCTTGAAATTTGTGTGATGTCTATCTCAATAAACCAAGAGAAAACAAAAATGTTTCCTAAGCGGCTACGCGCTTGATCCGATGCCTTTACATGCAGAACTCAGTTATCATACTCGCTTGGTGTTCTGCCGAGAAATAACAGTAGACTACTATCGACACCTGTTGGTCACTGTTATTGCGCTATGGTAGTTACACAATACACCGCTCACAAGCTGAGAATACAAGCCAATTCACAATCAGTTAAAAATCAAAACAGTCAATCTACCACCATATGAAATAATGCTAATTAGACCCATATTATTATGCCATACAGTGGCACCGCTGCGCTTCCCATGACCATCATGGCAAACACAACTAGTAGGCTACCTATTTAAAGGTGCTGGAAAAATGGAAAAACTGGTGCTTGAAGGTGCTTGAAAAGTGCTTGAATTTGTTCATGAAAAAGGTGTGGGAACCCTGCTTGAGACATTCCCAGGCTACGTGGGTTATATGCTCCCTCCAGTGGGTTCTCGGCCTCCTCCCAGTTGCAATGGAAGATGCCTGTGGGGAATCCTAATCAGATACTAGAACCACCTCAACTGGCTCCTGTCAGCGAGCTCCCTCTGGATGTCCGAACTCCTTAAGACTGAGCCCCAACACCTGGTGTAGGAAAATCTTTTTGGCCACTTGTATCTGCAGTCTTATTCTTTTGGTCACTACCCAAAGATTGTGACCATAGATGAAAAAAATTGAGAGTACAGTGTCTGTAAGACTGCTGACGCCGCACCAACACATCCCTCGTAAAAAATCATGCAAGGTACTTGAACTCCTTCCCTGAGGGCAGCAACTCGCTCCCAACCCAGAGTAAAATATTCCACCATTTTCCAGCAGAACACCACGGCCTCAGACCGGAGGGAGGTGCTGACTGAAAGTCACGGTCTGATGAAGCCGAACAGAAGCACATCATCTGCAAAAAAAATCGTCGAGATGCAAACTTTTTTTTTCTCGATATTCAGTCCTAAAACATTTTGTACTTTCTCCATAAGGTTTGTCGATTGCAGAGAATGACACCCCCCTATATACATACATATGAATGATCACAGCAGGACGTCAGCGAGCGAGCAAGCAGAAAATATCCATATGCGGCCTTGAAACCTGCTCGCTGATATTCACCGTGTGTTTGTTTAAAATGGAAGCAGCTGTTAATGTTCTCTTCATCTGCGAGGAAAGATGTCTGCACAGAGGGGGAAATACATCTTACGTGATGCTGCTTATGGATCATCTTTGCACAAAAAAAAGTCATTTTAACAAACATACCGCAGCCTTAGAATCGCAGTGCATTTTAAATGTAATTATCACTTGATATAGACAGGGAAATTGAATTTATTTAGCAAAATGAGATGCTGTAAATCATCCAATGACGACTTTGTAGGGACAGATATCGGCAGATGCTTCTCTTTAATGATCTCTCACACGCTGGCTGAGCTTGTGGGGATGCAACTACATAAAAAAATCTATATCGTATTTCCACATGGCAGCGTAGTTATTCAGCTTTCTGCCTTTTTTCACTTGCGATATATTATTGCGTTTCTTTTTGTTGTTACATCTCCCACATTTACAGAACCAAATACTCTTTATATTGTGGCGATAAATCCTCATCGCATTGCAGTTATAAAATATTCTAAAGCTTGAGATGAAAACCTCTGAACAAGAAAAAAAGAAAATAAGGTTGCTGATATTTTCACTGTGCGTGCATGCACATTTGGTTTGCCTCAAGCCAGAAATATACTGTCGTTTAAAAAACTAAATGTGTGTGCTGGCCACACGCACATAATGCACACATACACACATACACAGTAGTCTGAGTGGCTCTAACAAGAGTCCAGCTCCAGACAGAAAACTGTGCGTGCTGCTCCGGTCAGGGACTGGAAAACACAAACAACTGTGCGGCTGGGAAGTTGCCAGAAGCTCAGAGTAATGATGATAAAGCAAAGGGCTGGTTCTTTACAGCTGTGAAATGCTTACAAAGCTTCACCCACAGATCTTTGTGTACTCATTTTTGTCTGTATACTGAGGGTGAGTTATTCCTGTGCCCGTGGCGATGCTAAAATAAGTTTTTCTTTGCGTTCCTGCAGGGCAATTCCAACAACATTGCCACCGTCGACATTTCGGTCGGCTTCGTCGGGCTGGAAAGTTACGTAGAAGCACCTGCCATCTTCTTAACAGCCCTCAGCACTTACGCAGGGCCCCTGCTTTGGGCGTGTCACCTCGTCTGCCATCTCAGCTCGCAGAGAGACCGGTAAGTGTCAGTTTAAAAGTAGCTCCGTTGCTGTGATATCCAACCAAGGTTGTTTGTACCCTGGGATTACTCCAAGTGGAAAGCACGGCTCGTTATCATCAAGACTTTCATATTGTTTTTATGTAACTATATCCTATAAATACTCAGTACTGCACTGTATTGTAGCTTATATATCTGTGTATGAGTGCCGCCTCCATAATCAAAGTGACAAGCAGCAACAGGAAGTCATGGAATAGTGAGAAGATCAGAGACACATCGCTGCCTGTAGTTCTGTGATCGTTCAGCAGCTCACTGCACTGCTGAAAACATAAGCCACAACGTTTTAGGGGACTAATGACTACTAGACTAGACTACTAGATTTTTACTTTGGACCATAATGCCCTGTTAAAAGAAACAAATCACTGACGGGCTATAACTAATGGATGAATGGTTAAATTAGGGATGAGATAAATTAAGGTTAACTTAAATGGTTAAAATAGCTAAAAATATCAGCTCTGAATATGTTTATCTTCCTTCTTCTACTGGTTTAAACTCAACTTTTGCATTTGAATTTCGCTATTGGCTGCTTTCGGAGGCAGGTGACATACGGTGGCAGCTTTTTGTCACCGACATTCGTCCCCAGCTTTATTCCTGCCACACTGAGCGATGGTCTATCACTAGTCACCTATAGCGACTGTCCTCTGCCATGTTTAGAAAATGTGCTTTTTGTCATGAGAAGAACCTTTGAATGAATAAGGAGGACTAGATTCAAAGTATCAAAGTTTAAGTTGAATTTAATATTCTTGTACAAGAAGGAGCGTTTAACAGTGCAACACACAAGAGGGTTACAGAGAAAAAGGCTCCCCGTGAAGCTCTGTCAGGTGGTTTTTATACAATTCATTCAAAATGGGCTGTCTCGAACATCTTCCCACTAACGATTTTTTGTTTTTCCCCTTAGTAATGAACATTATGTTTCTTGTCCAAAATGACATTTCCTTTAGTCTGTTTCTCATGTCCTTGAACATTTTTAATTTCCTTTCCTAGGCAGTTTCAACAAACATATGCTAGATGAGGGGAATACCCAAAATAAACAAAAAGACAAAACACACATACACTCCCTCTAAGAGGTCAAACACCTGCAGCCCAGTACAATCCTTATTTTTAACACTTTTCAAATTTGGCTGGTTTAGTTACACTATATTGGATAAATAGCTACCGTAAATTCCGGACTACAGAGCGCACCTGATTAAAAGCCGCATACTCTAATTTTAGAAAAAAAAACTCAATTTTGTACTTGTACAAGCCGCACCGGATTTTAAGCCGCAGGTATCCCACGTAGTAATATGAAAAAATAGCTCAAAAACTGATTCATTCTTTCATTATATGTCTTTATTACCGTAAGAAATGAGTCACTGACAGCGGGTGACAAGCGGACAGGTAAGGGACAACATCCACTCTTATCACTATGTTTATATAGAGAACTTAAATCCAAATTTTATCACATGTAAGGATTTTTTAACTTTTTAAAATTTAATCCGCTAAGTAACATAAACAAATATATTGTAAATGCTTTTTTTTTTTAACGGTGTCTGTAACGCAGCTACCGTGAAATATACGTTTGTATCAGCAACACACAAATTACGTTGCTTATGCTTTTTTACTTAAACAATGAACATGAAATTACATGAACAGCATTGCAGTATCTCCTAATAACTGGTAAAAACATATGCTATATACTGCATCCTACCAGAAAAGTCACTGATCGCCTTCTTCATCCTCCTCCTGCGTTCTGAAACCATCAAAGTCCTCTACTTCCGTGTCGGAATTAAACAGCCTCAGGATCTCATCACTTACTGCATCACTCTCCTCGTTTTTCGATGCCACTTGAGTGCGCACCGTCCTCTTCATCACGTAGCAGTCCAGCCTTTCGGAATGCGTTGGTGATGGTTGATGTTTTGACACAGCTCCACGCATTTAGGATCCACTGGCAGACTTGATTTAAAGATGCTCTTCGCATGCGGCCTGTTTTGGTAAAAGATTTTTCCCCGCTTGTCATCCAAGCCTCCTTGCTTTTGCCTTCAGTCTGATTTGTACAGTAGAAACACCGCGGCCGCCTGCTCTCTGTCCCAGTCTTCCAGAAAGTTTTCAAGCTCGGGCCACCTGCTATGATTACCTGTGAAAGCTTTTGTCGTCTTTTTGCATTGGCCCGATCTTCACGCTGGCGTCTCCACCTTCTCACCATTGATTCATTTATTCCAAGATTACGTGCAGCAGCTCGATTTCCTTCTTCAAACGCCAGAGTGATCGCTTTTAACTTAAATGCCGCATCATATGCTTTTCTTTGAGTATTTTCCATGTTGATGAGGGTTAGTAGAAATTAATGATTTACAATAGTTGTGATAGTACGCTTGATAGTACGCTTTTTAGTGCCACGAAAAAACATGACGATCATACAATTTCATTGGACCTCTGTCTGGACCTCTCATCAATTTTATTGGTCTACTGTTGTTAGGCAAACTGTTTTCGGCCCACGAAAAAAAACACGAATAAGCCGCACCATAGTAAAAGCCGCAGTGTTTAAAGTGTAGAAAAAAAATAGCGGCTTATAGTCCGGAATTTACGGTAAATGTAATTTAACAGGTATGAATTAAAAATAGTTTTTGATTTGATATTTGATTTATAAATACAGATTTGAAATAGTTAGCTAAATGTTGTGAATAAAAAGTGGTCCAGTTTCTGGAGGTGGTAGTATAAATTCCACTTTGATCAAATAATAAATGTTCAGTATATAATTACAGGTAGAAATACCATTCAGTTTTCCGTCAGGCACTTTTATGTACAGTGTTGTTTTTATACTTCTTCCTCTGAATCCTCGTCTTTGGGTGCGACAGTGCAGGTGCACAGGTATATTCGTTAAGAGACTCCCTTGCAGGATATCAAAGATGCATGTAAACCGTTTAACCTAGTGTAAGACCTGAACTGGAGAGAGGCCAGCAGCAGCGGGGTTGCTGTATGTGTGTGAATGTAGCCAGTAACTACAGCTTCCCCTCGGCATAAGGTCCCTGCACAGTGCTGAGTGATGAGGTCTGCGGCCGGGCAACAGCTGCCCTGCTGATGAAGCCAAAACTTAAATGCTCTTGTAATGTAGACAGAGGAAGGTGTTTGTATGAAAACAGTTAGTTTAACCTGCTTAAGTTGTTTAAATATCCGGTGACAGAAGGCGACGGCCTTGCACTCAAAAGTCACCACCACTTAATGTAAAAATGTCTCATAGAAACGAGGCTGCAGAGGCGGTGTATAAGTTGTACTCATCTTAAAGCATTGTTGTGCTGCTTGTAGCAGTGTCTAGAGATGATGCTGATCCATTCATCCATCCAACGCTTTGGTTCATGGCTGACCTGCCGTTAAATTGAACGTGGGCAATAAAGATTATCAGAAATTGACTCCGTGACCTCCCAACATGCCATTTAGCGCTCAGATTTGATTATAATGATCTCCATCATCCTTTCCTGAGGATAGAGGAGTTGCAAATGGAACTGAAAGTTCAAACCGAGCGTCAGAACGGGGATAAAATGGTTGTTTCTTATTGGTCTGAGTATTTCACAAACTGCTGATCTACTGGGATCTTAACACACAACCATCTCTATGGTCAGAGTCCGGTGAGTGGCAGTTCTCTGAAAATGGTTAGACTGGTTCGAGATGATAGAAAGGCAACAGTAACTCAAATAACCAGATGTTACAACCAAGATATGCAGAAGACGATCTCTGAACGAGCAACAAGTCGAACCTTTAAGCAGATGGGCTGCAGCAGCAGAAGAGCCCACAGGGTGCCACTCCTGTCAGCTAAGAACATAAAAGATTTACCAATATTTTGGACAATAGAAGATTGGAAATGTCGCCTGGTCTGATGAGTCTCGATTTCTGATGGTAGGGTCAGAAGTTGGCATTGACCTCATCCTGCCTTGTGTCAACGGTTCAGGTTAGTGGTGGTGGTGGGCTAATAGTGTTGAAAATATTTTCTCGGCACACTGAGCATTATTTAAACGCCACACCCTACCTGAGTGTTATTGCTGACCATGTTCATTACTTCACCTCCATCTTCTGATGGCTACTTCCAGCAGAACAACACACCATGCCAGGAAGACCACATCATCTCAAACTGGATACCTGGGCATGACGATGAGTTCACTGTCCTCAAATGCCCTCGATAGTCAACAGATCTCAATACATTAGAGCATCATGGATGAGCAAGGCAACAAATGATGCCATCATGTCAATATTGACCAAAAGGGTCCAACCCAGTGCTAGAAAGGTGTATCTAATAATGTGAGTGTTACAAACACGGTAGTGCTGCAGCGTCACATTCAATCCTTCCAGTAAGCGTTACAGTGCAGGATACGTGACCATCTCTCTTCGTTGTTATTCATAGCGTGGTGCTTTCCACAGAAACCCCACCTGTAATATGCACTCAGACATAGTGACAAATGAATCTCTAAAATAGCCTCATGTACTGGAGCTCGTTTAGGATTCACTCTGCACCATCAGCATCTCGACCACAGGGCAAGTACTGGAAATGGACTTTGATCAATAGCTTTTCAACGGGTCTCCCTCGATACACTCAAAGTCTACTTAAAGCAGTCACGTAATTTGGATTTTATTGTTTTAGTGCACATCATCACTGTAGACCTTCAAAACTAGCCAATCAGGGAAGGAAAACAGTCAGATATTCTGACAGGAATACAAACAGTAAGAAGAAGGTCCTTGTTTATTTAGGTTTTTACTGTGTAGTCGGTTTCCAAGAATTGGAAAGCTTTGAATTTATCTTTGTGGAGAGCTGTGAGGAAGCACAGCTGGAGATGGTGGCAACAGTTGATCCTTTGTGCAACAATGAGTTTGAACGCAACGCACTGAAGGACAGTGACCGAAGGAAGTCAGTCAGAGTTGGGGCAGTGTCAGTTTTACAGTGTTTCACAAGCAGCAAACATGAACACCAACATACTGTATATCAAAGTAGCCACAGTTCTGGAAGATTGAACTAACACGTGAAAGCTACAGATCTACTGAAGCTCAGTTAATCAGCGACGACACCTGTCAGTGTTTGTTGTTAACAGAGTAACACCTGTTAATGAAGAACCCGACTCGAGAGGTCGCACATTGATGTTTCAGTAGCTCTTTTTTTTTTTACATTCTTTTTTTGACTTTTTCAAGCTTTTATTTTGATAGAGACAGATAAAGAGTGACAGGAAATGTGGAGAGAGAGAGACGGGGAATGACATGCAGGAAAGAGCCACAGGTCGGATTCAAACCCTGGGCTTCCACAACAAGGACTGAGCCTTCGCACAGTCGGGGCGGCTCTTTGAGGTCCAACACAGAATTAAACTGAAGCTGTTTATGAAACAGCCACTCTGGGGAATTCACCATTAGTTGAAGAGCTTAACCTTTAAACTGATTGCTAATGCACAGTGGGGGGTTTTGTACAAATTGAGTGTTCACTTTACGCAATTTTCCTTCAAGTTACAATGACATTATACTCACCAACATCATTAGCAGTAATGGTTCCATACACAAAATAGCCTATTTCCGCACTATCGGGAATCCCCAGGGAAACCCAAACCAAGACCAGTGACGTCATGACAACCTTTCCATTTATCAGTACTGTATCAAAACCTGCTGACAGGGCACCGGTTAGCCCAGTAGGTAGCGTGTGCTACCTCGAGGTAGCTCTTCAGCTGTCTGTATCCAATGAAACCCCAAAAATATCTTTGGAAAATGTGATAAAAGAAAACAGGCCTTACGCTGTGTAATGTAACAGATTAGCACCAAATACTCACAAATGCAGCCACCCAATGGACTAAAAAGACAAACGAGACCCCAATTTTGTCCAAACCAAACGACGGAAAGGAAACCTAAACAAACAAAAAGTACAGTTAAGATGGGGTCTGTTTGTGATGCATGAGAGAGAAAGACAGAAATCACAGAGCACAGGTGATTCCAACTATGGTGGTCCAGTCACCCCTGAATCACCTGCTGCAGCAGAACCATCACAATATTAACATTATCACTTTGTTTTCACCCCTAAATAGGTCATTAGATAACTATAATAAACTGGATTAAACTGGTAGTTGGGGTGCATCGGTTCCCACTTTCCTCCTAATGAACTGTCCAACGTCTCCAGAATGTAATCGGTGGCTAAAATGTGGCTCGAATGTCACCGACCACGAGGGCAGCATAACAACGAGCGCATAACTGTGAACATTCAGGAGCTCGTTATTGATTATCTTTAGAGAAATGAGCGTTGTGTTTGCGTGCAAGTCTTTTAAACCGGCCCCTTTGATTGATTTTTTTTTCTACCTCCGAGCTGGACTTTTTCCCGAGTCTCCTACCTCTCTCGTCTTGGGAAAAGGCTCAAAGTTCCTCCCCCTCAGCTGGGACTCCTGCCTGTTTTGAATGAACAATGTCCCTGTGTTAGTTTACGCACTTGTGTTTCGGTGCTGAAGAGATGAAGCGTAGTGCATCCTTCGTGTGTGTGTGTGCGTGTGTTTGGTTTTACATCTTCATCTTTTAATCTCCTCCCATCGTGCGGATTTTTAAAGTCATTAACTTCTCTATCAGAATTTGCCAGCAATCCGTATTATTGTGAGAAGATAATTGGATCAGGCTCTTCTCTTGGGAACATGCGTAAGCTATAAAAAAAAAAAGAAAGTGTGAAACTGTAGCCTTGGTTATGAATCATCAAACAATCTGCAACTTTACTGATTCTACATTAAGCGGCTTACGATGACCTCGGTTCACATATAAACTTTTCTGTGTTGCTCTACAGAAAGTTTGCCTTTGTATTCACAGCTTTGCTCTCCGCGGCGCTTTTTCCTCCTCCTCTAATGAATCCTTTTCCTCTCCGCAGGAGCCCGGTTGCAGTCGGCCATGGCTGCTACTGTTTAGCCCTGCTGAGGTCTGTGCCAGCTGCAGCCTACATTGTGTTGGTAACTGTTCTGCGGTACCATCTCTTCATATGGAGCGTCTTTTCACCCAAATTACTGTACGAGTCCATGCACCTGCTGCTGACTGCAGGAATCTGTCTCTTCTTCAACACAATGGAGCAAAGCCACAGTTCCAGTAAGTCGTAGAAGAGCCAAAGACTCACATCTCACCTTTAAAGGATTGTCTCTCTCTCTCTCCGCGGGGGTCCAACAAAGTCTCTAAGGGTTTCTAAGACTTTCAGACTGATGCACACTACAACATGCTTACCCTCTTTTTGTCTCTAGTCTCCTTATCGGTTCATAATGTGTATATATGCTGTAGAAAGGTGTGTTTGCTTTGCAAACAAACACTGAGAATGCACTCCTGATGTATTTTTGATCTATTTAAATACTTTCTAAGGGAAAATGTCTGCGGGTGAATAAAAGTGAGATGGATGTAAAGATTTTTGAAAGAATAACTTTTTACGTAAACATTGTGTATGTAACCTCAGGGACCGGTATAGACAGCTGCTTGGACAGGAACGCAGAGTTTGATGTTTGGGCTTCATGTATAATTCAATGACTTGGAGTGTAAACGCAGGATGTTTGAGTGTTTATGGAGCTGAACTCTTTTTTTTGTTAGCAGCTTTAGCAACGACCTCGCACCCTCGCAGGTGTATTCAGTTATTCCGAAGTCGAATGTTGGGAATTACACGAGGTCATCAAACTCATCAGTCCTTTTTCACAGAAGACAGAATGATTAGATGACTTCCGTTTCAGGGTCCTGGGGTTCGGTCGAATAGTCATAAAAGTTGCCTCCTGTGTCCTTTCTTAACACACCTCCTCTCCTTCACACCTTTCCTTGACCCTGTGACGGTTTCCAAAGATGTGTAGGAGAGTTCATGAGGACGACTGACTGCACTTGCGCTAAGCTACCTCGTTATACAGCGGTGGATGTTATTGACGTGATCTGTGGTGAAACTACAAATTTCAGAAGATGGACTACAAAAATCACATCCGAGATACTTCCCCCCCATGTGCTCTTCTCTGTGTTTTCATGCAGGATATATAAACGAGGACAACACGGCAAAAAATATGACTTCGTTATTGGCACCAGAATTGAAAGAGAACGGTCGGTCATGTTCACCCTCCTGTCCACTCATATATACAGTCGTCCCTCGCTATATCGCGGTTCACTTTTCACGGACTCGCTGTTTCGCAGATTTTTTTTGTGTAATTTTGCATGCTTTTTTTACAGCGTACTGTACAGTATCAACACGCATTGTGTTCTGCGTGCTAAATTGGGTAAGGGAGAACCGCACATGTGTTCTGCGTCCTGATCAGGGCCGGTCTTAGCTATGGGCAATGTGGGCGACCGCCCAGGGCGCAGTCTCCGCAAGTGCCCGAAAAAGAAGGTCCAGGGCGCAAATGTGGCCAGGAACTGCCGCTGGTCCTGATTAACTAAGGGAGTACTGTACAAAATGCTTGTAAAAATATGTAAAAGTGTGTGGTTAGGGGTTTTACGGCCTTAAAACATGTATAATAATTGTAAAACTCACTTCGCGGATTTCGTTTATTCCGGGTTATTTTTAGAACGCATCCGCCGCGATAAACGAGGGACCACTGCAAACATATTATTAGCAAGTTATGGCAAAAGATGAATGATTAATAATGAACAGTAACTTGTGTAATGATGATCTGCAGGACACTGGACGTCGCAGTTGGAGAATGTTTGACACAAACAGCTCATCAGAGTTTATTTTAAAGCAGCACAGTGAGGACACAGAGCAGGTTTCATATCGTCTGTCTGCAGTCTGTACTGATGTACTACAGACCTGTAGAGTAACATCAGACCTTATGATGGATGTTTATATATCACTTCAACGCGTCTGTCCAGATTCCCCGTCTCTCTGCTGCAGTCTGCATCACACTGTTTTAATAAAGTGATGTTTTTTAATGTCTGGGCATCCATTTTTTTCTGGTTGCTGCCACACAGAATTTGAGACGGCAGTGTATCCTCTGCTAAAGGAGACAAGAAAGGAAGCATTGTAGCTCCTTTCCTTAACATTTAAAGAATTTATTCATGGCGCTATGTAAATATTAGATAAATAGACTATTCGACCGGACCCCTGATGTCTTTCCATCATGACTCAACGACACACTCGAATAGAAACGAGAGTCGTCGTAAATGTCATTAGTAACGTTCGTGCTTCTCCCGCAGTGACGGGTCAAACTGTCTGCTGTGAGACAAAAGTTGTCCCGGTCTAACAAGTACAACAAAGACGGAGACCTCAATTAATTCAGTCTGTAGTCGCCCACACGGTCCTGAGGAGAGGTCTAATCAGGCGACAGAAGTGAAAACACCTGTGTGGGTGTAACACGGAGGTGCAGTGGGGTGTTCAGTGTGGGAGTTTTCGAGACATCTGTTTCTCTTCAGAACATTTTCAGTATGCTGATAAGACGTTATGTAACCCTTTTTATTTATTCATCTTTTTCTTTCCTCGCTCTCAAAAGTAGCTATTTAACCCTCCACTTTTTTGGGGGACATTTTGGAGACACAAAGCCGCTCTAGATATTTCCGTGGACGCGAACACACCAACTGTTTCTACTGATATTACAGCGAGTGGGTTTTTATCGGTTCAGGATTTGGCAAACTGCATCTTTTTAAGTGCAAGCAAACAAAATACTCTTTAAGATATTTACAGATAAGGTGCGCAGTTGTAGTTTATTGTCTGTTTAAATGCTTTGCTGGACCATGGACTGTATATAAAGATGGATGACGTGTCGCCACTGAACAAAAATGAAGCCAAAATATCCATAATTTGGAGCCAGAGTCTGCACAGTAGTGATCTGGGTTTAAACTATCGTATCAAGGTCTCGTCCATACACGAGCAGGGCTCAGCCAACAGCTTTTCATAGCATCAAACAACTCATTACAATCAAAACTGCTCAGAAAAACGAACATTTGAGCACATGAGTGTGATAAGAACTAATTAAAATGACAGAAAATGTTTTTTTTTTTATTTGACATGTACTGTTGAGCTTTGACCCCACGTCCCATATCGCGGTCAGGTTACAGTGATAGATCAAGTCAACCTCGATGAGCAATGACCGCATGGCAGCGTAACCTCTTCAACGCAGCCACAGCGTTTAGCGTCACTCCAATACAGTTGGCGTCCACAGATGTTGTTGCGGGATCCAGCTGTTTCATAATGCGAGATGCTGAGCAGACCTGTAGATCTCAACTTGAGTTTCATCGTAGTAGGTGTAGCAGAACCGTCGACCGAAGTCAGATGAGATAATGAAAAGGCTGAATGGGTTTGGCCAGATGCTTGCTGGGAAGTTTCCATAACACATCAACACTTACAATAAATGAATTCTCATATAATTAAACTGAACGTAGCCTACAGCACCCTCTGACATCTAACTAGAGTTCCAGGGCATCTTTCTTTGAGAAGGGTTAAATCTGGGGTAACTTGGTTGTAGATCCGTGTAGATGTTCACCTCTCATCCAAGAAACTTCTTCAGTTCTGACTGACTGGTGGGGAAATCCGAGCACATAGCCTTGGGCGGGCTTTTTTGTTTCCACTTGGTTCATTCAGCAACATCTTTGGCTGGGAAGTGAAGCCTATGTGGAAGTGTCAGAGACTCTAAACCCCCTATAGTGACAGCTTGAGGCTGGTTACTGGACGAGTCAATCTCCATAAGTCCCCATGTTCAAATGTCCAACAGCAGAAATAAACATGTTTACAGCCTGGTACAAAAAACTGTCTTCGTCTCTGTTGATAATTTCCCCGTTCTGAACTGTACTGAGAGTTACTGTTCAGATTATATCAAGGCTTAAAGTTGTGCATAATTTACAGCTTGGCCACTTTGATTGACACAATGGTGCCATTATAGATGGCTTGTTTGAACACCCAGGCTTCATTCAGCCCAACTCAGCTCTACTGATGATCCACGTCTCGAACCAACCAGTCAGTCCAGACTTTCAGAGTCATGAACTGGTCGGAGCCAAGAAAAGAAACATTATGGTACATTATCATTTTTAGTTATTTTCTTCAGCTTCAACTGAGATGTTGTTATTAAGTCAGTAGCAATGTTGGTGTCTTGGCAGTATTTCCCCTGAATGTGATGTAAACTGCAGACACACTGTTCTGACTTCGGTCTATGTAAATAATGTAGTAGTTAGTCAGTCCGGGTACGATACAAAAGTTTAGATAGTTGGTGGAAAAGTCCAAATACTGAGCTCAGTGTTTTAAACAATCATTCATCTGCCTCAAAAAGAAATGAAGTGCACTCCCCCCCATCGTTTAGTTTATTTCCCACATTGTTCAATAGGAGACACAGCTCCGGATGAAATGCCAAAATAATTTTCTTTGGATGACCTTAAAGTTTTGCTGCAGGAACATAATTCCATTTTTTTTTAACTCGCTCTCCTTGTCCGGCCGAATCCTCCGGTATATACATTACGATCTGGATGTACAATTCATATAATTTCCAGGGTCTGGCAGCGCACTGCAGACTCCTCCGACTTGTACTCAATCTGTACCTTCGATATCACGGAGAATACCACCAAAGTTAAGCCGGCAAGAAAGCTGGCAGTCATCCAAACCAATAAGAGTATGGAGCCAAAGGAGCAAACAGTGTGCTGCTGTCCTCGTACTTAAGGGGCCACACTTGATTATAATAGTATCTGACTGATAGCTTGGACTCCATTTTGAAAGTGAAATGATGAAACCCTCGTTAAACATCTAGTGTGTCACAAACTCGCATGTTTGCTCACATACTCTGGATGCTCCCGGTGTCAGTATGCAGCTCCGCCGTGCCGCATTGCAAAAGAAAACTCCATTCCAGCATTTATTTTGTTGAGTAATGGGATTCTCTGATGTCAATGAACAGCTGTGACTACTTCAAAGCTCCTTTTCCCTGATTATAACCTGGCAGTTCTTACATCATTACCCTTTGAGATTTGTCCAGAAAAAGAGCGACTTGAAAGATTTAGTGTTAAAGCTACAGTGTGCAACTTTTTCACCTCGGGGCAGGAGAGTGAATCGTTCCCGCCCCCAACACTTGTCACTCACCTTGATGAGTTGTCTGCCCTGAAACAGCACGTTGCCCCAGGCTAAGATCACCGACATCCCCCGAGCTGCCACAGGCATCGGAGAAGCAGATTCCAACCCGAGAAAAAGGGGGTAAAAAAGAAATGTGCTTCTGAATACATTTGGTCTGATGCAAGACGAGCTTCACACTTTATTTTTCGCTGCTGCTGTTGTTGTTGTTGTTGTTGCCGTGAATCACCTTGACAGGGACAACCTCAACGCTGACTTAAACCCACAGAAGATGAAAATTAAATGTCCCAAGCGCAATTGTGGAGTCAGACGAACAAGTGGATTCACATTTGAAAAAACACACAGGGGTCACTGACACAGACACGCGCCGCATACGGATCACAGCGGGGGTCAAGCTGGTTCGTGATCACACGCGGGGACACGTTTAGCTTCGAGTTCAAAACTCGAGTTGACTGCCAACTGTTGTCAAGTGCCTTCTCCCGTCTTCAGCTGAATCCAACGACAGACTGATGGAAACGAATCTGCATAAGATTCTCTCTGGTGTAACGGTCATCATAACATCTCTGCAAACTGATAAACTGGAGTCATGTTAGCTGACACACAACATAAAAAATATGCTTTTTTTAAAATCTTGTTTGAATTTGTCCTAATTGTAACTTTTAAAGGCCGTTCAGCATAATTTAATTCTCAGTTGGAGAAAGATTTTCAGTTCCGGGGGGATAAAAATGAATGTTGTTGTTGGTGTTTTTATATCGCTGGAGATCAATTATGTTTCAAGAAGCAGCGTCTCTCTCTCTTTGCATCTCATCAGCTTAGCTTGCACGAAAAGTTCAAGAAAGTCCTGAAGTACTTTGGAACATCGAGTTTGATAATATCATTACAGTGGTCATTTTTTCTCCATGCTGGCAGCAGATTTACCACCGGCGGCCAGCTGCATTTGTTTTTCTTTTGGTTCTCTGATGATGAAGTTTGTGTTTCCATAAGAGGAATTTGTCTTTTTTTTTCTTTTGGTTGGTCCTTGTTAGCCAGGTGAGAGTAGTTTTTATTTATTCAACAGTCATGACTAAAAAAACAGAACAGCCAAACAGGTGGAAGTGTCTGGGTCTGGGTGTGATAAATAAAGTAAGTCTTGGTAATAATAAAGTAATGTTGGTCTATTTTTTTCCTTTTTACTAAAACTCCATGGGTCTTCATGTAAAAACCTGACTGCACCGGTGCAAGAAGAAACCTCAAAGCAGCTTCTCAGAAAATCTGATGGGACGACACTTTCTGTGTGAAGTCACTCGCCTGTATCCAAATACCTACCGGCCCATGAAATGGATCAGAATAATTGCACTCTGCACACGGTTGACAGCTTCTAAGCACGTGTTAGCAATACTGTTAGACATCACATGTTTTTTTGTTGTTGCAGCTGCCATGTGTGATCCTTCAGTTGTCTGAATTTTCTCATTTCAGCTCTGAAAGATGACGACGTTTGAATGTGGTTTAGATTTCTGGCAGATTGAGGTACACAGCACAGCCTTCACTGGACGTCTTTACCTGCTGTCTGAGCGTGATAACAAACTCCTTTAACTCACTGTTGAAATCTGTGTATTTGCTCATTCTAGTAACATCCCATGTGTTTTTTAATGTAGTTTGTGTTAAATATGTTCATGTTGTTTCTGTTTTTGTGTGTTAATTCAAATTGGGTTGGGTGGTTTGTAACACTTTCTTCTTTTGGTCTGACAGAACATTTATTCTTTAAAAGAAGAAAAAGAGAAAAGAAAGAAATGTTATTTCCTTTTTTTCTGATTTCTGGATCTGAGTTTTACCATTTCCTTCAAATCATTTTTTTAATCAAGACTCCCTCTTGTGATATTTATGTTCTTAATAATGAAATAAATAATTTACTACGCTGGAATCTTTGTTTCTGTGTGAATATCGGCTGTGACTTCAGAAAACCTTCGAGAGCCTGATTTCTGGTTTAACATTCACATGTTTTAAGCAGACTTTTAATAATAAGAATTCATGCATAGTATTTGTGTAATATTAGTGATTAGCTATGCAGTAGATTGTCTTTCAGTCTGTGTAGAGGCCATCTGTCTGCAGGCTCAGCTCCGGACGATGGATGACATACAGTATGAGGCACGCTGGACTTTCTCCTGTCAAAGTTTCACACTGACTTGGTGAAGCCGGACAAGAAACCATCTGTGAAAGTGCACCTAGCGTGTCTCTGTGTGCAGCGGCAGTAGTAGGAGGATGGTAATTTAGTAATCATCCCTCTATCTGCTATCCACCCACAAAATAATTATTTTATGCCTTCAGGAGCTGGACTTCAATGCCATCATTAAAGGAACCACACATTTCATGCTGTGCTCACTTCTGAGTGGGAGTCTCTCTCAAAGCCTCCAAAGTGATGATGCACTTAAGATGTATTATTGCCCACAAAAAGCTGAATTCAATTAGTTTTAATGGAAACTGTTCCAAACCCAAAATAATGTTTATGGATGTACATATTTGCCAGAAGCCATAAATTATTAACATTGATCATATCCGACTTAAAAACTGGATCTTTCCAGTGACATTTACATTTTAGTGTTTACGGTTTTGTGCCTAAATTTAAACAGTGTTCTTACAGTGCTCATTTGTCCTGTTCAAGTCTTCTACCTTTAAAATAACTTCCCACTTCTGCACTGTGTAACTTTGTACTCTGGGTACGGTTAACTTCAAGAAGTACGTAATCCTTTAAGTCACGCCGCCACCAACTATTTCGCTGATTTTGGTGAAACTGGATCATATTTTATGGAGAAAATGTTTCCAAGTTTCCCTCTGATGTCCTCTGTGACGGACTGTGAGCTCAGAGCACTGGGGGAGTGTTAGTGTTGGTGCTACAGGTGTTCTAGACCACCGGGGAGAGGAGGTTTACAGCCTCGGGCTGCGGGTAACTTCTTATGTGGAGGTGAGCTGATGTCGTGCTAGAACTGGAGCTGGAGCTGGAAGACCGACGCCGAGCTGGGCTTCTTGCTGTCGGACTAGTAAGTTTTTTATCTGGCTGCTATGTCTGCTGTTGTTGCACTTGCTTGATGTTTGGCTCTTAGTAAAGTTGTCGACTGCTTCTATTTTTGATCGTAAGTAATAAAATCATAATACATACACGTGTACATCTGTCCATATCTAACACTCTAACTTGGGGCCCTGAATTGCAAAAATACTACTTATAATCATTCTTACAGCTGACACTCTGTGTCCTTATAGCCACTGCATGGCCAGTGTTTATGTTTCACTCTTTCATCTTTTCATTCCCAGTCATGTCCTCCAGCTTTTCTGGGTGATCCTGAGGCGTTCACAAGCTAAAAGAGGTATTTAGTCCCCTGTGTGTGTTCTGGGTCTGGCCCCGGGTTGTCCTTCCCTGTTTGAGGCACAGCCCAGAGCACCTCTGCTGGTTCCTTTCCATGCAGGAGTTGCAGCCATGTGTCACCAAAGAGGACACACTTCACTCTCCACAGAAAAGTCTGGACTGAACCCCGCTTCCTGTGGCTGCTTGCCAGAACTAAATTGACCAAAATCCTCTCTGGACTCACCGAGTTCATCCTACGCATCAGTTTCTGTTTGCACGACCAAAGAGGCTGCAGTCCTTTTCGGCCTGCCAATACCAGTCAGCATATTCCAGAGTTTATTGGGCTAACTAAACCCGAAAGGCCTCCTCACTCACCTTGTCAGCTTCCTTCCTTCCAACTGGCACCTTCTGGGCACAGCACTGAGTAGCCGCCTCAACACCGGAGGCTTTACTCCTGGCCGACTCTGGTGGCTCATGAGAGCCCCCCCAAAATCTGGCTAGCTGTTTACCCCAGGCTACTCTGAAAAAGGAAAGTATGTCATCTCTGTGCGGGAGTTCGATGCTGTGGTTTAACATTGTTGGAATTTCTTCGATACAGTCTTTTCCGTACGTCTCTTTGTCTTTTTAGACGAGCTGGTTTCATAACAGAGCTTTTACAATGTTATCCATCAAATCCCGGCTCCCCCTGCATTGTAAATCTTTGAAAGCCGCACTGACTAATCATATCAGGGATTTTCAAGACCTCCACGTTAAAAGTGGTTTGATCTCATGAATAAGATAAACGGATTAAAGCTGCTATAATCAATATTTTTATATTAAATAAAAAAACGTGGGATGTGAAAGGAGTCATTTGAGTAATGAACCTACAGAGACTCATCACTTTACCTCTACTGTCTTTAAACCAAGTGGCAACCTCTGATACTGGGAAGTAAAGCCAAAAACTGCAGTTCCTCAAACGTCCACTTGAGGCTGGCTCCAGAAGTGAGTCAGTCTCCATAAGTCCCCATGTTCAAACGTCAAACTTCACAGCAGAAATAAACATGTTTACAGCCTGGTACAAAAAACAGTTTTGGTCTCTATAGCTAATTTCCCCGTTCATGACAACTGTACTGAGGGTGCACACTAAAAAATGCTGAGTTATTTTTATAACCCAACATGCTGGGTCAAGCCCATAACTCAACCCTGTTGGTCTAACACAACCCAGCGTTGGCCAGGTCCAACTTTGGACCAACGTTGGGTTACCCAAAAAACCCAAATTGGGTTATTTTCAACCCAGCAGTTTTAAGAGAGTGAATTTATATACAACTCACCTGTTCAAATTATATTAAGGCTTAAAGTTATGCTGCTTTCCACCAATGATCCATGTCTTTGCTGATTTTAAGATTAGCCTGGTGGTGGCAGAGGCAGGACTGAGCCTCCACAGCTCTTTAGAAACCTGTGGTTGACGTCACAGATACGACGTCCATTCTTTATTCTGTAAGTGACACCAACATGTTAAGCAAGCTGTTGGTTTAGAATCTCGGAGAGCTCATAGCAGAGACTAACTATAACTTTATCTAACCCAACGTAATCTCCATGCTACTCTAACCAACATCAAGTCAATCCAAGAGACAAAACCTCCACATCTATGTCTGAAATGTCCCCAGAAACACATTTTACCTGCCTGTTTACTTTTACTACTTTTAGACTTTCGGCTGACAGTGACTCACATGTTTTGTCTTTCGACATCCGGTTTGGCACTAAAGAGAATTTCTCCAAACGTGTAACGTGCCCTGCTATCCCTCACTCATCTCCATCATGGCGAGGTAATTTGGGGCACTAAGCAAACACAGACCACGGTTATCTCCCCCACCTACACGAGTCATTAAATCTGTGCTAAATAAAATATAAGAGGTATAGTTTTTCTGTCTGTTCTCAGGGGAGGCTGGCTCAGAGGGAGGATGTTGAGTCCAGTCAGGTGCCATCTGAAGACTTAAAGTTATGCAGAAGAACAGCTTGAAGCTTAATTGACAGGTAAGTACCGTTACATATGGCTTATTAGAGCCATCAGGTCAGCCGATGATCCACGTCTTTGCTGATATTTAGATTACTCGGGAGGCCGAAGAAGCAGTTACATCCATGGTGGCGTCACTCATTCTTTATACTGTCATTGCTTTACAGAAACTTCCCGCTCTCATCAAACGCTGCTGTTTTTACGGATGAAACCGGCACCAAACGGCAGCAAAGTTGACTAAAAGGAAAAAGTGAAAGTTGGGCACACATTTATCCAAAAAGTCTAAATTGGCGCCGTAAACATGATAATAATAACTTGTTTCTGCTGATCATCAGTCAGTGCAAGTTGAAGTTAAATCTGAACAATCCTTGAACAGCGCTGGAACAAGAATAAAGGTTTTTTGTTTTGCTCTTCTGATGGCAGCCTAACTTCACAGCGTGATGTCTCTTTAAATCATCGGGCGCCTCTGTTTGTGTGCACGGGGGAAAAGGGATAAATCATGTTGCCATGAATCAGTCAGCATCTCCCACCTCCTCGCCGTGGATGCTGTCGGAATACATATCTGAAAGCATGATGATTTCATACGGGTTTATTTCTCTCTCTCTCTTGTGTGGTCGCATCTGGGTGTCCCACAGAAAACACACAAATAATTACAGGAACAGAGGCAGCTGGAGAACTAAATTGAAGTCGCGCCTTTGAGTTGGAGCCCCCCCCCCACATGAAAGTGACCTTACCTCAGCTGCAAAGCTCCGCTCTTTTGATGCTCCAGGAGTTGTCTGCTAAGTGGCAGATGGCAGCCGGCCAAAGAGGTTATTGCAAGTTTAGAGCTGGCTCCCTCTGAAAACACCAGCCACTGCAGGAGCCTATTGATTGACGCACGACTCACTCTGAGGCTGCAGACGCTGCCAGGGTTCCCCCCCTTTTTTCTCCCTCCACTGCATCTCTGCCACACTTTCTGTTCCAAGCTGCTGAGAGGAATCCAGCCTCACTAAAACTCTGCTGCTCAGTTGTTAAGAAGCCTGGAGGGGGAAACACTTGCTGTTTGCATAAAATTACTACCGGCTTGACTTACACGGCAGTGGAAGAAGCTGCTTTTTTTTTTTTTACCCGGCGTGACTCACATCTCACAGATCCTTTTCATTGGCGGATACGATTTGATTTTATGTATCCTAGTCACGGCGGAAATATGACTCCGAACTAAAAACCGGGTGTGTTTACTCCACCTTGAACGCGTTCAACACTTTCCGGGGCTTAGATAATGACTCCATATATAATATGCAGGGTTCCCACGGGTGCTTGAATTCCTTGAAAATGCTTGAATTTCAATTCAGTGTTTTCAAGGTTGTGAAAACGCTTGATTTTTTTTGTGAAGTGCTTGAAAATGCTTGAAATTTCACAATTGGTTAAAAATCAAAACAGTCAATCTACCACCATATGAAATAATGCTAATTAGACCCATATTATTATGCCATACAGTGGCACCGCTGCGCTTCCCATGACCATCATGGCAAACACAACTAGTAGGCTACCTATTTAAAGGTGCTGGAAAAATGGAAAAACTGGTGCTTGAAGGTGCTTGAAAAGTGCTTGAATTTGTTCATGAAAAAGGTGTGGGAACCCTGGATATGGCACGATCTCACTTGGAGGAGTTTTCAGGAGAGAGCTCGACGTTTTCATTAACAGCATAATTTTCGGCATTAAGAAATAGACGAACAAACTACTCAGGAGTTTGCTATAATACAAACCACCTTTCCGGTAAATGCCGCTCATTAGCTGGAACAAAAAGGGGAACAAACAGACATCTGCTGCACGAGGTTGGTTTGTACTCCCGTTTAAAAAGATAATTAAATTGTAACAGCGGGAAAAGCATTCATTAAGTATTAATTCAGCGGGCCGCCGTATGAGATGAGTCAATTCCAATCCACAAATTCAGCTGCAGGAGGGTGATGAGTCCGAGTCCAGGTCATTAAAGGACTATTAAGTCATCCATGACCCTTGTGGGCAACTGGCAGGAGGTCAAACAAACTTTTGCTCCTGTAAAAAGTCTTTCAGTCAGTTTGAATTACAGTAGCCTGTAGGTGATGCAAACAGGTGGCAGGGTGGTGCAAGGAGGTTTCTCGTTCGATCCCCGGCTGTGGAGTTTGCACGTTCTCTTCGGTTTCCTCCCACAGTCCAAACACATGCACCTAACAGGTTAATTGGTGACTATAAATTGCCCGTAAGTGTGAATGTGAGTGTCAGTTTGTCCGTGTGATGATCTGCTGACTTGTACCCTGCCTCTTGCTCGAGCCCCCTGCAACCCACGAGAAATGAATGAATGGAAGGATGGATTAAAAATCTCAGCACTCGCTTGTAATCACAAAATCACTGGTTCTGATCGACAAGCTTTAAACGTCCTGCAGTGTTGACTTGTGCTCGTGTTTCTGTTTGTGTGTCGCCGGGCGTGGCATCCAGTTTTCCAGCTTGCTTCATGAAATGTTCCTCATTCACAAATCGACCGGATCATTCAGTCTCTCTAGTGGTCACTATTCTAGAGCTGCTGGTCTTGCTGCTTTGCTTGAGAAAAATCTTCGTCCTCCTTGTTCCTGTGGAATAACCCAAGCAACTCGCTTGCCACATCGAGCTCAGTCACTCCTGCATCTTGGAAACCTGCCACAACCGTCCCTGCACGTCCCTGAACACCCCCACCTCTGGATTACTTACTTACGTCCACATTTTCACTTTGTGAGAACAATAAAGTGTTAAACTTGTTCAGTCTCTTGGCTCGTGTTTGCATCTCGAGTCAGAAATCGCTCAGCTTAACATGTTTGGACGACAATTTCATGTTCATCATCATGAAGATGGATCTGTTGATCTGTTGCGACATGATTTCATTGCACTTTTTGGACTTCTTGTTCACGTTTTTCAGTTGTGGCAGAAGTCGACTTTAAATTTTCAAAGTTTACAAAGACAAAAAGCCAACACAGACGTTCTGAAGTGTGACACTTTAACTCATTACAACTGAAACAGCAGATTGATTAATTGCTCAGTTAGTTGAAGAAGAAAATTAATTAGCAACTATTTGATAACTAATTTAAAACTGCACAGTCTCTGGTTTCAGCTTCTCCAGTGTTACAAATCAGCTATCTTTAGATTTTGTACTACTGGTTGGAAAAAACTTTAAGTTACGTTTGGCCTTGTGATCTGTGTTTAAGTTTAAAAAAATGGAAATAACGCTCAGTTGGTAGAGCAGCCACACCGCCGTACAAAGGCTCAGTCCTTGCCGCGGCGGCCCAGAGCTCGAATCCTACCTGTGGCTCTTTCCCGCATGTCATTCCCCATCTCTCTCTCCCCACGTTACTTTGACTCTTCAAGCTGTCTCTATGTAAAGCTTCAAGAGAATGGATATAAATGTTAGTCGCAGCTCTAGAAATTAAAACACTGTGCTTGTATGTCAGCAGATCCATGAAATCTGAGCAAATCCCTGATGAAGACTATGTGATAAAGTCCTGCAAAAAAATGGCTGTAAGTGCAGCTTGAGTTGGGATTGTTTGACATTAGCCAATTTACTTTGTATGTTCAGTTTCAGTTATCTACAGCTCTTTATTCCATCCATCCATTTCCTTCCACTTATCCGAGGTCGGGTCACGGTGGCAGCAGGTTAATCCAGCAACATTCCCACTCCTCAGAGGATCCTGAGGTGTTCCCAGGGCTGACAGCTTTGTTCTTGGTATGCATCGGGGTCTCGGTGGCTCGCTGGCTCCTTTCGACGTGAAGGAGCACCAGATCACGGCCACCCAGCGGAGGAAGCTCATCTCGACTACTTGTATCCGCAATCTCATTCTTTTACCATAGGTAAGGGTCGGTCGAAGACGTTCAAGTATCTGCTCTTTTTTTATCAGTTTACTGTCCGTGTAGAGTTACAGGGAATAACATGCTGCGATCAGTGAATATAAATGCTCCATCGCTGGGTGAAGCACAAGTGACTTCTGACTGCCAATAATGTGAACATACGGTACAGACGTAGCTGGGTTTTGGTGTCTTTTTGCAGGTTGTTTCGCTCGCTGTGCTGACGGCTCCATCACTGTTGCTCCTCTTAGACCAAAAAATCTGAACCTCCAAAGGGAGTATGAAGAAGAATCAAGTTTTTTAGAAATTGGCACAAGCGAGTCTAATGGCTTCGGAAGCTCCCGCATAGGTAGTGAACCACATTTTTGTCAGGAAAGGCCCAGTGTTGGCTTTTAAAAGCCACTGGAGCTTTTCCAGACACAACTTTCTCTGGCAGCCGCACACAGACAAATGGAAATGTGTCTAATGAAAGGCTTTTAGGGGGTATTGATTTTTTTTTTTTCCATAAGTATGGTCGGCTGTTTTGTCCTTGACATACATTCAGAAGTATGCAGATGGAGAGAAAAAATGTAATGCCTGTCTGTCTGCGTCCCGCATGTCAGATACAATTATTTTCTTTGCAAACGTGGCATTTAAAAAGTTACGGCGCTTGTTAATGAGCTAAGCGTATCAAGTAGTAGGAGGCAGAGACATTTTTGATCTCCCTTCCTCGCCTCGAGGCTCCATCGGCTCACCCCGACTGTACGCTCCGTCCCGACCACGTACATCATTCATCCAAATATCTGCAGTGTAATCACTTGCGCAAGAAGCCCTCCCTTATATTCCTAAGAGTGAAGAACTTTGAGATGCAAGTCAGCGGTTTTTGCTCTGTGTGACCAGAGCTGGAGGCTGTCATTACACTAATGCAGCACCGCTATCCAACAAAGGATCTGCCATCAGGGAGAAAGGAAAAAAAAAAAACCAAGCCTTCAGACCTCGGAGAACACAGATCTTAAGATAATACGCTGCCCTACATTACAACCCGACACGTCTTTGCTGTTTTTAAAATGTTCGATTACTCATCATTAAATGTGCACGTGTCAGAGAGGATATCGTGACCTATCCGAGGCTCGGTCCGTGCACTAATGGAGGTAATTACTTACAGATACATGCAGCTTTGACAGTGCAACTAGCGATGAAACACAGATTTCAGATGCGGGGCGTGTGACCTGGTCCCACAAAACAGTGTCACCACTTCTGCTCTGTCAGTGTCTCAACATGACTGTGAATTGCAGCCCAAATATCATCCAGCCAAAACCAGATTAGATTTATCGTGTAATCTTAGATTTTCTTTCCAGTGAACAGGCAGGTGACGTTTGTTAATGACCTCAGAACAAAGATGCATTTGTCATGTCAGACAACAGGTTATAAACGGCTCCCACAGTGCTGACTTTTAGAAAGTTAATATCTCGCGCGCCGTCGTTTACTCGTACGGGTGAACGCACTCTGTCATTTCATCATTACGTCTGATGGAGCTGATATTTAAACGCTGCGACGTGGCGAAACGCGCTTGATGAAGTGAGTCAGAGTGAATTGAGAGTCCTTGTTAGTCGGATATCTTTGTGTCTCGATCATGAGCACACAATGGAACAGCTTGAGCGTGGATTTAAGATACTGAAAGTGCATAAAGAATTATCACGGTGCAAAGAACTTCAATATATCAATGATTTAGTGGCATCTAGCGATGATTACAACCCTGTCGCTTCACCTTCTCCTTTTTAGAAAAAGAGAGAAACAAAAAAGCACAAAACAGTGTTTAGTGTGTCCGTTCTGGGCTACTGTACAAACACAGTAGTTCAATTGTGGACTCTGTGGAAGAGGACCTGATATAAAAATCAGATTCTAAGGTAATTAAAACATACTGAGTATTATTTTCAGGTGTTTGTACACTAATGAAAACGTAGTTATGCATATTATATTCTACTTCTACCATATTCTGTAAAGTGGGCCCCCTAAATTTAACACACACTGGACCTTTAACATCCACAAAAATGGCTTTTTGCCTCCACTTGGATTGCTACTAGGATTATCAGTTAGTGAAGTAGGAAACTGCAGCGTCACATGCATAATTTGTACAGTTCGTCTGAACATTTATAAAAAAACTCGTAGCTTCCCTTGAAGGTAGCTGCCAGTTATACAGCCGATGAATTATGATTATTCATATAGTTTAAAATTTTAACTTTAACTGTGTACTTATTTATTTTATTAGGCTTGAATCAAAGATTTTTTTTTAGTTAGCTGACTTACGAGTGGTAAAAGTAAAAGGTTCAACAGATGCAAGTCAAAATACAAAAATATCATTAGCAAAACATTTGAAGTTTCCAAATTTAAAGTGTCTTATGCATTATTATATCACTGACTTGGGATTTCTGTAGCCAGCCTCAAGTGGCCACTTGATGAACTGCAGGTTTTGGCACTTCCACATTAATAATAATAATAATAATACATTTAATTTATAATGCACTTTACATTGGCTTCACTTCACAGCCACAGAGGTTGCTGCTTGATAAAAATCATATATTTTAGTCATCAAACTGTTTAATTTCGCTTTTAATTATAGTGGAGAATTTTTTATATATAGATCAATAGTGAGAAGTTAGATTTTCTCCATGACGTAATGTATAATGTTTGCACAGAGCCTTTAACTGTTCTCAAAATGTCCCAAACAAATATCCAGCCACAGTAAACAGGTTCTGGAGTTTGACGTGACATAACTGTGTCCGACACAGCCTGCTGATTTTACAGCACTGCTCCAGTCTTAACTCAATCACTCAGCATTTGAACTAAAGATCCGTTCTTTCAATTCCTTTTCATTCAAATCTGACAAATAAGCTCCACCATGTTATCAGTGTAATAGATTTTTAGCAGTAAATGTCAGAAAATGTTAGTCTGCGTGAGTCACCCTGAGCCTGAAGATCACAATCGGCCATTTATCTACATTTTGTGATGATGTTTATACAGAGTTTGACTCGCAATCAGGAAATATTACGGACGTCTTTTCAATTATTTTATATATAAAGAGAGCGTGTGCATCCTTGAAAATATATATGAAACCTCCATGCTTAGCTTAACCCGGCAATCGACTGGAAAATGGGAAATATCCTCAGTTCAGTAACTCCCAGTGCAAACAAATCCGGCACTTTAATAGTATAGTAAGTTTAGTATAGCGAGTTTGGTCTCCCACCGTCTTTAAGGTTTATTTACACCACATTAAGATCCCTGCTGTCGAGTAAAACCAAATGATGCCCGTCTTATTTTTACTCCACCTATTGAACATCGGATCTTTTTTTGTGAGTAACAAGCGAGGTGCACATCAAAATATGTAATAGAAGCAGCAGCGCTTCGTTGCACCGGCTCCCCTGAAGGATGTTTTTTTTTTTTTAGGAAACATACTTTATTTCAAGGTGGTTAAAGGAGTTCGGAAACGTACTCAGATGTTTTCTCTATACCCACTGAAATATTAATCAGGGTAGAAACTAAAACTCCAGACAAGCAGACCACCTGAAACACTCAGAGTCCGGCCAACTCACTAAGATGTTGGTGTTATATACTGCTGACCTGGGCATCTGTGCTCCAGGTGGAAGAGGTGCCGCTGGCAGGGGCACACACCTTTATTTGTTTGAAAGGGTCTGAACCTGAAGTCTCGTGTCCCGCTCTGGTGTTCTGTCAGCAGACGGTGCTGCAGCAGGTGACTTTTCACCCTCGCCCGTTTGCATCTTTCTTTGGACAACCCTGCGTGAAACTTTTAGGACACAATCTCCCTGAAGACCTCCTTTGTTCAGCTTACTCTATATTCTTTTGCTGGGCATGAAATGTTAGAAGAAAAGAAGAGAGGAGCTTCTCTCGTGTGTGTTTACCTCTGGCACACAAAGCCCAGCCTTAAGTAGAATGAGTGATATGAGTGAAGAGCATCATCACACAGTCTGAAAAGGATTATTAGCCTGAGCCAGTACGGTGCTTCTAAAACTAAAGTTTTCCCCCTCAAAGAGCCTCTGGAGGAACATTTGGCCAGCGGTGCTCATTTGGGGGCTTTAATTTGAGTGAAAAAAGGGGCTACTTCAATTTACCGCAGAGAAGTGTTATCTAAAGGTGGGCGCGTAATGATAGCCAGGTTTTTGATGGTCCTGGGAGGATCCATGCTGAGAGCTGATGTGGTTATTTGTCTCTGATGGAGTTAGTAAATTATTTCAAGTCACCATCAGATGGAACAATACGGAGGGGGAGCAGCGCTTAGTGCACAGCTTCAATCTTTTAAATTGGATGGACCACCGTCGGTTTGTATCATATCTGGACAGCCTGGGATTGCATTCAAAGACCCAGAAATGATGGATTTTGTATCATTATCTCTCTTGCTACTTTAAAGTGAATGGTGCATCCAGGCTCAGACGTCCCCCTCTTCTTCCTCTGATACCACACACGCTCATTATCATTAAGTCGTATGGATGTGACCAGGTTTTCAAGGCTTATCGAAATTTAACATTAAAGGTGCACTTCACCCTGAAAACACAGGTATGCTGTGGTTCCAGAAATAACCCTGATGATGTCGTTAGGGTTGTTTTAGCATCACAAACTGAGGGTGGAGCAGCGAGCCTGGTACACGTCGAGGACTGTCTAATAAAAGGGCAACCTGATGAATTATGGGAAATGTAGGATCTGGTAATTTTAAAGCTTGAGCCATACGTACGTTACTAAAAGTAATTTGCTATATCAATTTCAGACTCTGTACACTGTTTTTAAAGGTTCAGTGTGTAGGACTTAGCGACACCTAGGGGTGAAGTTGCAATTAAAAGATCAGTGTTTAGTTTGTCTGCTCTGGGCTGCTGTAGAAAAATGGTGGTTTGACATGGCGGACTCCATGGAAGAGGACCCGCTTTCATTGTAGATATAAAACACAATAATTCTTATTTTCAGGTGATTATACACTAATAAAAACACACTGATGAGAGCCTCTGAAATCTCACACACTGGACCTTTAAGTTGTCTCTTTTGAGTCTTGCATCTTTATAAAAATGAAATCATAAATCACTGCAGAGCGCCTTTAAAGTATAAACATATGGAGCCTTTTTTTTGGTCAATATTATGGAGGCTCCAGTAGTAGGAAATAACTCCTGATATAGTTTTACCAGGAGCTCAGAGGAAGTTGAAAAATTAAAGGTTGATCAACAGGATTCTCTGCTTGGCACCATCGATGAGGTTAAATACACTTTTTTTTATTATTCACAAGTAAAAATGTTAACAGCAAACATTCAAAACACAAACTCTGCTTTTTGTTATATTAAGCAAGCTGTTGCGTTTTTTATGGGCCTGGATCTGCCCTGCACTGTCTGGGCCTGTATCACTTTACATCTGGTTGGTGGAGGTGGTGGTGGTGGTGGTGCACAATATAAGCTATAACCAGGCAGGATGTAAGGAGAAGGAGTCAGGTGAATTACTGCTGTCCTCCTGTGTAACTTACTGGTTTTTGTTGGAAGAAGTGGTGAATAGAGAGAGAGAGGATTGTTTTAAGCGTAAAGTCATTGATTGTCACCACTGCTGGGGGAGGAGAGGGTGAGGGGAGCGGCTATGTGTTGCATGCCTCGGCGGGGAAAATGTCCTCATATGCGGGTGGTAGTTCAGTGGGCAGCGGGTAAGAGAAAGGGAAGGTGAGATTGAGCTCCGGGTCTGTGGGCGAGTATCCGGGCAGCTCTATGGACGGGTGTCCCCCGCACTGCACTTCTGCACCTGTCTCATCAAACACGTTAAAAACACCCAGATTGATGTAAGACACCGGCTGGAAATCCACCGAGGAGCAGTCCCTCTCCTCGCTGAAGAGGATGGCACCGGCTCGCTCCCTCTGACACTGTCGGCTCCTAGAAAACTGCGCTGATTTGTACCTTTTGATGACCACCAGGTTGATGAGCCCCAGGACGCACTCCAAGGTGCTGAGAACAGTGGAGATGACCAGACTCCGCTGGTAATCCCTCAGCTGCTCGCACGCAGGGTTCACAACCAAAGAGTGGAAGCAGTAATGGGAATATTTCCTCTCCACCAGAGAAGCCGTGTCCCCGTCCACCACCGCGCCGGAGAAGGCGGTGAGGACACCCAACAAGAAGACCACAACACCGAGGAGAAAGAAATTCCTGCACCCGGGTTTCTCCAGGCAAAAGAGCAGAGCCGAACCAAGCAGGACCTGCCCGATTCCCACAAGTAGCCCGGAGTAGAAAGCCCCGGCCGCGGCGCCGAGGTGGAAATGCGCTCTCACCGTAGATCCCAACGAGACGCATCTTAATCCAACGACAACTTCGCACAGGGCGCACACGAAGAGGAGGGTGCTGGAGAAGACGGTGCACAGTCCTTTCCCACTCAACTTCATTATATTCCACCTCTGCCGCTCTCGATCCCTCTCCCTCCTTCTTCATCCTTCTTCGTCCTCTCCTTCGTCTCCTCTGGAAGCACTCTCACATTGGGACATCATCTGCCGGTGACTCCTCCGGTTCAGATCGGGCGATCCTCGCCGCTGTGGCGTCTCTCGCGCATCCCCTCCGCTTTTTTTTTTTGCAGGAATATTATAATAAACAACTAATGGCACTTATCGATAATCCACACACATGCAATGATGACTTTACCCCATCTGACTCTTGAGGCAAAAGTTTTTCCTTTTTTTTTTTTTGCACCCCCTCCTCCTGAAGAGATCTGCAGTCCGCCAAGTCGTCGGGTTGAATGGTGTGTGGCGTTTTTGTGGCAGAGGATGAGGAGGAGGAGGAAGAGGAGGAGGAGGAGGAGGAGGAGGACAGGGCTGCTGCTGCTGCTGCTGCTGCTGCTGCTGCTGCTGCTGCTTGAGCCTGAGATGTTTGAGGGGGCTCCTGATGTGGACCAATGACCCACAGGGGCCCCTCAAATCACTGCAACACTCCTACAAGAGAGGAATGGGTGGAGGAAGAGAGACTTTAAAGGTGCCCTGTGGTGAGTTAAATGAAAAGGTGCTTAAACCACTTTTTGGCTGGTGATGGGAGAAAACAAACAGCATGCAGCAGGAGCAGAAATCATTGGCTTTCAGGAACATTAATTTCTTCACAGCCCTTTAAATCCCTGCAGCCTTGTAAAGGCAGTTTGGTAGCAGTAACTGTGAGTCAGTGAGTTTGTGCTGCAAATAAAGGAGGGTGGATGAGAGTGAGTTACTTTTAATTTACACGCAACAGCACGTTGGATATTAGGCCTGCTACATACTGTAATACAGCTACGTCATCCCTGTTTAATAAGGGTTGCTGTTTGTCAGGTAGATCTTTCTAGAAATCATAAATAAAAGCATGAATAATAGAGCAGTGCTGCTGAGGATGGACCGTGTGTGTGTGTGTGTGTGTGTGTGTGTGTGTGTGTGTGTGTTCTCTCCTGAAAAAACATCCAGCCCAGGCCAGATGGCACCTGACTGGACTCAACATCCTCCCTCTGAGCCAGCCTCCCCTGAGAACAGACAGAAAAACTATACCTCTTATATTTTTATTTAGCACAGATTTAATGACTCGTGTAGGTGGGGGAGATAACCGTGGTCTGTGTTTGCTTAGTGCCCCAAATTACCTCGGTATGATGGAGATGACGAGGATCAGAAAGTGGAGGGATAGCAGGGCACGTTACACGTTTGGAGAAATTCTCTTTAGTGCCAAACCGGATGTCGAAAGACAAAACATGTGAGTCACTGTCAGCCGAAAGTCTAAAAGTATTTAAAGTAAACAGGCAGGTAAAATGTGTTTCTGGGGACATTTCAGACATAGATGTGGAGGTTTTGTCTCTTGGATTGACTTGATGTTGGTTAGAGTAGCATGGAGATTACGTTGGGTTAGATAAAGTTATAGTTAGTCTCTGCTATGAGCTCCCAGAGACTCTAAACCAACAGCTTGATTACATGTTGGTGTCACCTAGAGTATAAATAATGGACATTGTATCTGTGACGTCGTATTTTTGACGTCAACCACAGGTTTCTAAAGAGCTGTGGAGGCTCAGTCCTGCCTCTGCCACCACCAGGCTAATTTAAAAATCAGCAAAGACAAGGATCATCAGAACTTTAAACTTTAATATAATTCAAACAGGTGAGTTGTATATAAATTCACCCTCAGTACAGTTGTCATGAACGGGGAAATTAGCTACAGAGACCAAAACAGTTTTTTGTACCAGGCTGTAAACATGTTTATTTCTGCTGTGAAGTTGGACATTTGAACATGGTGACTTATGGAGATTGACTCACTTCTGGAGCCAGCCTCAAGTGGACGTTTGAGGAACTGCAGTTTGTGGCACAGCCACAGAGGTGGCTGCTTGGTTAATGATGATGACAGGTGCAACATTTACCAGAGTCACCTATTTTATTCAGTGTAAGTACAATAAAGTAAACTCACATATCACAGTAAGACATGTAGGTCAAAATAATTGCAATGCTTAAAAGTAAACATGTTAATAAAAACTAAAGATGCTGACTTAAATACTCCGTCATGTGCTAAGTTGGTTTAGCTTGTTAGTGTCCTTCGAGAAGGGTTGATTCTGGGGTGACTGGACTTGGTTGTAGATCTACAAAGATCCAGATATTTGGCCTGTATCTGGATCTCCAGAACCGAAGAAACCTCTTGGATGAGTCTTGAAACATCTTCATCTGCAACCAGCATGTCGCCCCAGATTTAACCCTTCTCGAAGAAAGAAAGCACCTGGATGACTGAGAACCTTCACAGACTGTTAGAAAGTCATTAGTTCCAGGTATTTGTTTAAAATATAATAAAGTTGTTAGAAAGACAACCTCATGGTGCACAACAGCAAAATCCAAGTGGTGGACCGACTAAAACACTGACTTTGCCACCTAATAGAGCCACACCGGCTGAAGTCGTTAGAAAAATGATAAAATTAGTTCCCAAATTCAAGAGTGGACCATCTGAGAAAAGTTCAAGGAAATGAAAAATGAACCGGCGGTGTGACCTGCTGGCAAACTGTTGCAGTTTGTCGCGTTTGATCCGTTTCCAATTCATTTACCGTGAATGTGAAAACTCTGAGAGGAGTTTTTGACTTAATGAAGCAAACGTTTGATGGGTGCAGGTGAGAGAATTACACCAGGGGAAAGCCCTCGCCCATCCATTCATCACAATGAGCCACCTCATTGACTGTACCAGTACAGCTGCCAGTATGTGTGTGTCTCTGTGTGTGTGAGTCTAATTAGGTCATTACTGCTTTGCATAGGTTTGCAGATAAGCGGAGATGCAGTGAATGATGTGTTGATGATCTGCTGATTGATTGGCAGTCCTGCTCGCTGGCAGTCGGCGTCGCTTCATTGGCGTTCCTGCGGATGTCGACACATGAGACTGACTGGACTCATCATACACATCCTTTGACTCAGATTTCAGCAGGAAGAACCACAGCTTTTAGTCCGTTGGAGCATTGTTCGATGTCCACGCTTTGCCCATCAGCAGAATTCAAACCAATTTTCACATTCGTTGTTCCGTATGTGGGCGTCGTGAAGCCTTTTGAGACTGTAACTGTGATTAAGAGGTATACAAATAAACCTGGAGCGGAGAAGACCGGTTCAGAAAACTCAGTTCAGGCTTGAGTTAACTCACAGGTACGCAACATGCATTTTAATCTCAGGGAAAAAAACTACTGAAGTCAATTGTCCGACAAGTTTGATGAAGCAGAAGTTGTTAACAGCATATGTCTTTGATCGGCTCACCTTCATAACACAGACAATTTCCCTGTCATGGTCACAAACCTGGAAGATGCTGCTACTGAAGAGGAAAGTAATTCCCATCCTAATAGGTAAGATCACCCCCGCTTCAGACACAAGGCTGCCTGCAAGAGGTGAAACGCTGCGAGGCCTGCAGGAGAAGTAACCGAACATTGATTTAATTCCACTCCTCAGATTGCATGTTAACACAACATTACACTGGAAAACATGATCAAACAAACATAAATCTAGGCCAAGGATCGATTCGTCATGTTGTGGGATAATCACCTTTTTCCCTTCAAGAGCAGCTTTTTAACTTAGATCACTACAGGTCACAGTGTGTGTGTGTGTGTGTGTGTGTGTGCGTGCGTGCGTGCTCATTGCTTCAGCTGTGTGTGCCAAGAGTCAGCTGTGAAGGGACTGTTTCGGCTTCTGAGATGCAGTTTTACGGCAGCAGTTACAACAGCGGTGACAGGTCAGCCTGTAAAATCCTGTGTTAGGCCATAAATATTAATGAATCTAAAGCTGCTGTTGACTGGGACGAGAAGGGACTAAAAACAATGTTTGAGGAATAGACTCAGAACTACACAGAATCGTTACGGAGGCGGAAAACCTGTCGGTGCTCGGGATACGAACGAGGGGCCAAGGCCTGTCAGCTGCGACTGTAGAGAAAGCGAAACAAAGAAGAAGCGAAGGAAAGAAAAACGTCAACGGGCGTAGAGAATCATTTAAAGCAACATTGCATAGAAAGTTTTATTTTTGCGGTTTAGCTCAGAGTGGAGGACATCTGTACACGGGTATTTGTTCTAATTACATTACTTATGATCAGAAACTAGCGACTAGCAACTTTACTAACATCCAAAACCGACAGACATGACAGTCATAGCAACCAGCTATCTCGCCAACGACTAAAAGTCAGTCCCACATTTACTCTTGTTCCACAGCTTCTCTCCTTTTCTTTTCCAAGCTTTCTTCGTCAGCGCCCTCTTTGCTTATCGTTGTGTCCATAGAAGCTGCTAAATCTGGTTACCCGCTTGTCCAGCTCCTGTTCTGGCACGACACCATGCCCCGGGCCTGAAATCCTCATCTTCTCTGTGGTCTAATGTGCCTTTGGTCCAAACATAAACACTCCCCCAGGGCTCCTAACGTGGAGTGAGATATTCAAATAATTTTGGTGTTAACTTATTCAAAGCTACTTCTTCATTTAATGGGTTGTTTAGGGCCACAACTGCGAGATGGAGCCACACATTACAGTCACTTGAACTTTTGTTTAGTGCTGATGGGCTGCCATCTCTCATGGTCTCTATGGTTACAGGAGTGCCTTGAAAACTTCATAATGACTCACTTAATAAAATCGTGAATGTAGCCTGATTGTTCCTCAAAGCTGAAACCTTGTATTAAAACATAAGTGTGACATAGTGACAAATCCCACTTCAGAGTAAAAGGGAAGTCTTGAAGTCCCTCCCTCATAAAAATGTAGAATTATGTTTGTTAAATTGTCCTGTGTGCAAATCATCGTCATGCTTTGGGAGCCCTGCTTAAGAACTTAATTAAAAAGATAAAAGATAGTAAATAATTAGTTAACGTGCAACCACAGCACCTCTGACAAGATGAGAACAAATCCAAACAAGATAGTTCAGCTGAGAACTCTTTTTTTTTCTTAATAAAATCCAGTTTGTTTGTTTTCTGGACAAAATGATCCTGCAGAATTCACAATCTGTAAACAGTTCATTTACTTTTCACACGTGTTTGTTTGTAGATGTTTGCCAACCCTCGAAGAAAGCGAGAGATTTGAATTTGTCCATCGCTCTTGTCGTGTGCATGTTTTTGAGAATCCAAACAGGATCTCGTTTAAGGCCACTGAAAGCCGACGGCCGGTGAAGGAGATGTTTGCAGACGAGGCTCGATGGGGCATCGAGTGTAGCAGCATCCACAGGAAAGGTTTAGACGTGAAGAGAATAACTGAACATTTGGAGAGTTTTAGAAATAACCACAATACTTGATAAAATAACAGACTTCATCGCCCAGATAAAAATATTTTCATTTTCTTTTGTGGCTTTTAATTTGAAAAAAAACAATGTTTTTCATTGAGTAAAGAGCTACACTAACTAAATCCGTGTTTAAAATCATAAAGACTAACGCAGTCACCGAGTGAGCAGTGTGTCCATTCTGTCATTTTTCTATGCTCAAAAATATTCAGTCGCTTATAAATCATCATTCGTGCATCGACTGACTCAGCGCTGTCATTGTGACTGTTCTGCTGTGTCTTAAAGAAGATTAATAGTGGCATTTGTTTAATGGACGTCCATGTAGTTTTTTATTAAAAGATCTCTTTCCTCTATTGTAGAACACCGCTGGGATGATGATGATGGTAATGATGATGATGATCAGGCCGTGACAGTGCTTCATTAGCAGGAAGGAAGAGGTGTAATGATGATGATGCGGTGCGTGAGGTTAAAACAGAGTCAGAGATGTTTGTTTTTATAGATTTTCTTTGGCGTTTTGCCGTTTTTTAAAATTAAATATCGACACACGAGCAGAGGTGTTTTTAAATTCTTTATGTGAACGACAGATTGATTAAAGAATAAAGCAGATTTATTTCTATACTTTTCTTACATAAACTCCATTGACAAGTCACCTGTAAACTTGAGACGGGTTAAATCTGTCGACGGTCGTTCACGCCACTGACGGTATAAAGAATGGACGGCTTACTGTATGTGTGACGTCACCCACAGGTTTTTGAAGATCTGGTTGTTGCCATGTTTGCAGTCCTGCCTCTTCCACCTCCCAACTAATCTAAATATCAGCAAAGACGTGGATCATCAGTAGAGCTGAGGGGGGCTGAATGAAGCCTGGTTGCTCAAACAAGCCATCTATAATGGCACCATTGTGTCAATCAAAGTGGCCACGCTGTAAATTATGCACAAGTTTAGGCCTTAATATAATGTGAGCAGGTGAGTTGTATATAAATTCAGCCTCAGTACAGTTGTCATGAACGGGGAAATTAGCTACAGAGACCAAAACTGTTTTTTGTACCAGGCTGTAAACATGTTTATTTCTGCTGTGAACATTTGGACATTTGAACATGGGGACTTATGGAGACTGACTCACTTCTGTAGCCAGCCTCAAGTGGACGTTTGAGGAACTGCAGTTTTTGACACTTCCATTGGCTGTACTTCACAAAGAGGCCGACAATGTTTTTGAATCAGTCCTATTTCCAGACTTCGTTCAGGTAGATTAATGCCATAAAAATCAGGGTTACGCAGCTATTTAGATGTTTTAACTTCTACGATGTTTGTTCCTATTTATTTCATGTCTTGAGGTCACTTCCCTTTATTGATGTTTTACTGAGACGACAGAGTAAGGTAAAGTTCAGGTTAATGTCTGAATGAGGGCCAGGGACAGGTCAGAGAGCTGACATTTAGATTAGGGATATACTGGCTACTGATTATGTTGAAGAAATACACAGCCCATTTTTAGGAAAATGTATAAGAACCAACTGTCAGAGCTCCTCGAGGAGCCTTTTCTCTGTAACTCCTTTAGTGTGTTGCACTGTGAAACGCTGCTTCCTGTACAAGAACAATAATTTCAACTTTGATGCTTTGAATCCGATCCTCCTTATTTAAGGGTTTTTCTTTAAAATTCATTAATGTGTTTACTCAAACAGGATTTGCTGGGGACTATTTTCAGTCATGGATTTATACACATGCTGTACGTCAGCGAGTATCTGAGGCACTGGAACAGTGTGTGTGCTGTTTGTAATGAAGGAATATGTCAGGCAGTGTAACAGCGTGACTCACTGACACGTTTTTAATCGTTTTTGGACAACAATTGAGACTGAACAGGCGACACAATTCATGGTTTAGGGCTTTTGTTGATATTAGTAGCAATACAGAATAATATCAGTGTTATCCTTTGAGCACACACGCACCAGGGGCCAGACTAGAAAAGCAGTTATTCACCTTGAACATTTTTTGTATTTATTTCAGTTGCAGCCTTAGACGAGGAGTCAATCAAAGTATACTATCAATAAGTCTGGTTTGCATTGAAATTAATTGGTAATTAAATCAAAATTTTTGATATAAAGGTCTTTAGTTTACTGTGTGTATCTGTTTTTTTTTGGCCACATAACGTTCAAACTACCTGAGAGGATGATCAGCTGCTGTTCTGTCTCTCGTCTTCTAAAAGTGTTTGTGTTAAAACACTTTGACAGGTGATAGAGACGTCACATGGAGTTTTCACTGCTTCAATCTGCTGCCTGTTTCTTTGTGTTGAATTACAGTATTTATGCAAATATGCACCCCCTCTCTAAACCCTTATATGTGCTGCATGGTTCTTGGTGTTAAAAGACAAAACAATACGTGGCTGACTCTATGATAAACGGGGATGCTGCATAATCCCACACGGGACTAGCTGCCTTTTCCTCCATTTATAAGAAACAGATGTCTCAAAAAACCCCAAGCTGGATCTCACCCAGGACTCTACACTGATACTCTGGTCTCCTGTTATTGTGCTGTGTCTGAGCGTGCATCTTAAAAAGTGGCCGGTGGCATCACACCATCCTTCGTGATAACTAGGAGTCACATGTGGACAGCAGAAGACAGATTCCTGGCTGTGATTACGTCTCTGTCACCTGTATTTAATACCTTCAATAGCCTGAAGAACCTGGGTGGGTTTATTTGGACCAGTGCTGGATTTAATTAGTATTTTAATTACACACCGTCTGCGACCGGTTTAGATTTTTTTTTGTTCTGGGTTTAACCACTAGGGAACACTGTCCTCCAAACAATGCTTGAAGTGATGCAGCAGGTACCTGATCTGTTTTGTTTAATAAGATGAAACAGCGCAGCCAACATTTATATTCACTTGGCAGCCTGGGTTGTGATTTCAGCTCCTGATCAACAAAGCAGCTGCTTCACACTCAGATTCATTCAAAGTCACATTGAAGGATGCAGGGGAAAATTTAAGAGTACATTAGAGTAAATGAATCACATGATTTGCCTTTATGTGCTGTGCTATCACAGTGTCATGCAGCACACATACTCACATCACATCACAGCGATGACGCGCCCTCCACACCAAGCAGAGAGAAAAGCAAGCCGACCTCCTCTGATATCAAGTACTTAGAGAAGCTGTAATTACACACTGCTCGCAAAGCAACTGCTTGGTTAGAAACTGTGAGATATGGTTTGTGTTGTGGTGTCAGCAGAAGTAGAAACAGCTGCATCTAGTGGAGTAAATCCATTTCCCAGCTCCGAGGGAGTCCAGGACATATTGCTGTATGCGTATAGACTCGCCGGTTTTCTCCTGGCAGCACAGCTCTGGAGGACTGAAACACAACATAGCAAGAAGAAAAAATAAACAGTGGCTCGGTTAGAGCAACTGATATAGATTTGGATTAAAAAGAAAACAAAAGAAAAAGGGGGAAGCTGTGCGTGTCATTGATCAGAATGCAGCAGCATTTGATCTGCTTTATTATCACTGCTGGAGCTTTACAGATCAGTATTACTACAAACCGTTTTATTTCCATTCCCTTATAACACACACAACAAAAAAAAAAATGTAGCGAGAAGTGGGTTTACATGCACACGATGCTCCAATCAGTCCATTCAAATCTTACAAAACAAAACTTATAAATTATATTTTAAAAAAACGACACAAAGGAATGAGATAAACTTGTCAGAATGCTCCTTTTTTTCCTCTCTACTTGTTCCTGCCTTCACTCAAAGACATTAAATTGAATTATGTGTTGCATGTAAACGCACTCACACGGGTTTGTCAGTGCTGTCGTCGTGGGGACTGACGTCAAACACAGATTTAAAGGTTCAGAAGACAAAAAAAACATGATACAAGAGAGAAACGAGCCGCTCATATAAGTCTAAAGTGATGATGATGTAAACTGCATTAATGATTTGATGCAGATGATTGTGTGGTTGTAAAAAGGTAACAAATAATTTTTAAAAATATGAGCCGCTACGTTTGAAACGCGCTTTTCTAACACAGATGTTATCACGCTTCAGTACGAGATTTGCTTGATTCAACCTCTATCCCGCCACGTTAGGTTATTGCATGTTAGTGGTTATTTTAAAACAGAATTTACAGTAACATTAGACTTTATGTTTTGGCTCTGCCGACATTAATGATGAAGCAGGACAAGGAGTGGAAATGGTGCAAGGTCTTCCTCGTGGTCTAGCTCATCTCCTGCGGCTGAGGTGCCGGGGCTGACGGTTCGAGGGGAGGTTCGTCAGACGGGCCGCTGCTTCCAAATTTGTTCTTTAAAGAACGTCCCAGGAAAAGCCAGTACTCCTTCCGGATGGTGTCCTTCTCGTGTGCGAGAAGTTCGCAAATCTTAAATGGCGGGAGAAGAAACACACAAGGGGGTTAAAATCAGCCTTCATCACAAATTTCAAACATTTTCTATGGTTGTATTTTCCTTGAGTAAAGCTCTTACTTCTAGAGCCCTTTTTAAGTTTTCCTTCTGCTCCTCTTCCGCCGCATTTTCTTTCTGGTTGCTGTTCTCCAAAGCATCCTCATAGCAATCAAACAGAAATGCTAGGAGATAAGGTGAACAGTGTGTCTGCTTCAGCTCCAGTACTCGCTCCAGCAGGCCTGGCTGAGATGACAGACCTCTATCTTGCAGCATCCTTGACCAAAAAAAAGACAGATAGACAGATAGACAGGTACTGTCAGTGAGCTTTTCCATTTTTAATCACATAGCCTGCAGTTAGTCTCCCATCTGCAGCATGATATATATTGTGGGGAAGGCGCAGACAGAACATTTTGGCCAGATTCATACATCAAGAAAATACAAACTTAAGATAGACTGCAGAAAATGTTCCATCTCACCCTTTTAAATAGTTCCATGCACTTTCGTTGTGGGGAGCCTTCCTGATCTGGTTGAGGCAATATCTTCGGCAGAGAGAGGAAAACCAGTTAAATGCATGAGACAGAAAACTTTAGGAATCTGGAACAACGGCAGTATTAGAATTAGAAACGTATTATTAGTCATACAGCTTGTTCATATCTATAGGATGGCAAGAAATGAAAGAAATCATCTCATTTCTGTCTCCTAAACACGTAAACAGACACATTATATCTTTGTATGAAAAACCTGAGATCCTTTTAATAGAAGATATTTCTGGTAGGAGCTCTGATCACTTTCTGTCCAACTCACTGAATCTCTCTCTCCACTATGGCGGCATCAGCGAAGCCCGTAGTGTGAGAAATGACAAAGTGCCTCTGGTTCCACGCCGAGTTATTCCTCACGTCGTCTTCCAAGAGACTCTCCACAAACTCCAGCTCGTTGTCCCACAGTTTGTACTCCTGGACATCGAATAAGACACAAAAAAATAAAAAATGTTGGCAACATGTCACCTGTTTATGTGATCACGTAGTGCTTTTTAATCTGCAAATGCATGAAACAAATGGAAGGACTAAAAATGGCACAACAGCAACAAATGAATAAGTGAAAGGGTTCGTTCTGGCACGGTGGCTCGCAGTGGGCAGGAAGCTGAATCTCAGTCCACGTTTCTGAAGCCAAACTCTGCCGAGAGCTCCAACACCTACCTGGATGACCCACTGTCTGTGCTGCCAGGCGTGGTAGTTCTTTGCGTCTTGGCTGAGGATGTCTGCGATGAACTCCAATTCCTCCGAGGCGTCGTTCAACCACTCGACCACCATACGTCTGTGGTGCCTAGAAAAAAAAACGTTAACGAAGTATAGAAAATAACTCAAACTGTTTATATCAAAAGTTATTCTATTACCGAACAGCTGCGTCAGCGATAAAGATGAATTTACACTCACCACA